>PVLD010017935.1:0-40365 GCA_004027595.1 Dinomys branickii | reverse complement strand
GAGAAATGCAAATAAAAACAACATCGAGATTTCATCTCACCCCAGTAAGACTGGCCAGTATGAAAAAGTCATCCAATAACAGATGCTGGCGAGGCTGTGGAGAAATAGGGACTCTATTACACTGCTGGTGGGAATGCAGACTGGTGCAACCACTGTGGAGAGCCGTTTGGAGATTTCTCAGCCAACTAGGTCTAGAGGTTGCATTCAAACCAGCTATTCCTCTTCTGGGTATTTTCGCAGAAGATCTGAAAACATCGTATCACTCTGATATATGTGCACCCATGTTTATAGCAGCGCAATTTGTAATAGCTAAAATGTGGAAGCAACCCAAGTGCCCATCCACAGAAGACTGGATTAAAAAATTGTGGCATTTTTATATAATGGAATATTATTCAGGTATAAAGAAAGGCAGTTTTTGGTACTTTGTAGCCAAGTGGTCAAAACTGGAGTCCATACTCATAAGTGAAATAAACCAGCGATACATATGCAGGCAACGTATTGTATCACTGGTGTAAGAACCCGAGCGTGGGAATATAAACTAAGAGACATGAAGGAAATCTGTTGAAAAACAAGGAACAGATGGGACGAGGGAAAGGAGAAAAGAAAGAGGCAGAAATGTATGTATGTATATATGAATATACATATATGCAGGAGGGCTAACATGGTTGTACTATTGTATTATATCACTTAATGCTAAGGAATAATTGATGACGGGTTATTTGATCAATCTTGTATGTCTGTGTGTGTTATCCTAAGAACACACTTTGAAGATATCAATATGCAAAGCAGGAACTATTGGTAGTTTTGTTGTTGTTGTTGTTTGCCTGTTTTGTTTTCTGTCTTTGGATTTTTTTGTGTTTTTCTGTTGTTGAGAGGATTGTCTGACCAATTTTGCATGTCTGTATATGGGTTCATATATTTACACTTCGAAGATATTAATGGATAAAGCAATAACCACTGTTGAGACCATGTCACCTTGTCTATAGATCAGTTGTGATTGTAGTATTTTTTATGCTAATTGGTGTCTGCTTGTTAATATGTTTTTGTACTTTTATTTAAAAAAAAAAGTATATCAGGATACAATTTCTTCATTATCTGTTATTTATCTATCCCTCTTCTGATTTCTGGGCCAGAATAGCATTGTAGATACAAGCGCCTACAGCCTCTATGAAATAAGCCCCGAACTTTGCTTTTAGTTTCGCCAAGCCACTTTGTAGGTACCTGAATAAACGACTTGGGTGGCTTTGAGGAGATAGGAGGGTAAGGTCAAAGCATGCATTTGCATACTGCAGTAAGCCTTTCTTCTGGAGTGTTGGTCATATCTTGATACAGTGTGTTTGATTTGAATTATGTCTGAGAAATGAACTCCAGTTTTATAACTAAATCTATCTTCTTAATAGTTGTGGATGTTTTGATTTGTTTTCATTTTTTGTTTTGCTTTACTTTTCATCTTGCCCTACTTCAAGGTAAACTCAACCAGATACTGACCTATACAAGGTCATTTCATGAATGTATTTTACCTGATGTTCTACTTAATTTCTATAGACTATGAATTATTAACCAGAGATAAAGATCAATATGATTTTATTTTGTTCTATTTTGTTTTATGGTTCAAGTACAAGTGTAATGGACTGACTTTCAGTTTTATTTCTAGCAACTTCATTATTCATAATCTATAGGCTAAGGGGCATACTTAAGTCATTCAGTTAATGGAGAGGTAACTGGAACACAGCTCCAGTTGACTGCTATGCTAACAATCATACTATGTATCTGGAAGTTATGTATGTGCACTTAGTACATTCTCACTGAAATCAGGAAGCTAATATCTATATTCATTCTCTCCAGTATTCCTCTTTGAGAAGAATACATTGTTTTTAAAATATTTAGCCACTATATTCCACAATCCAATCTCAAAAGCTGGTATTTTGGGCATATTTGGCAACTTTTGGGGGAGAAACAGCAAGCTAGCACTTCTTTCTCATGATAACATTAGGCACTCAAATTAAATTGAGGCAGACAAATTTAATTGTCTGACAGCCAGCCCAGGCCATGTGGTTCAAGGTTTTATACACAAGGATGAGTTCATTGATGTGTTTGTAACAGTATCACCCTATTGCTGCCTAATGCAAATGCAAATCTCAAAACAGCGCACATGTACTAAGTTAAGTGTCTGTGTTCCAGGAATTTGAGCCCAGTTTAGCTGCATCTTCTACCTTGGGGTCTCATAAGGCTGCACTTAAGCACTGGCCAGGCTTGAGTTTCTCTCATCTGAGGCTCATTCAAGGCCAGACCCATTTCCAAACTCACCTGGCTGTGGGAAGCATTCAGCTTCTAGAGCCTGTGAGGCTGGAACTACGAGCACCTGGCCAGCAGCTCTCAAGTCCTAGAGGAGTTCAGCCTCACCCTCAAGTTCTTGGCCTCCTCCAAGTCACAAAAGGAAACCGAGACAAGCAAGACAGGCACCACAATACTATGTAATCACACAATCACACACGTACAACCCCTGCATCTCTTCTACACTGTTGTGCTTTATTTTTCAGAAGCAACTCACAGATATGACCCGTGGGTGTTCAGTGAGAGGCTTGGGGATATCATGCGGGTTATGGACACCAGGAAGCCACTTTATGTCTGTCCAGTAGAGTACAATAGAGAATGGGTTTCTTGTATTCAGATCTTACTTTGACTTAGTTGAGTTTAGTTAGTTTGGGCAGTATTTCCACAGCAGTCTAGTTTAGTTAGTTTTGGCACGATTTGTACTTGACACATATCTGTACTTTTTAATGCTATATTTCCTTAGAAATGCAAGCATGTGTTATGGGTATATCATTAGGCAACCATTTATTTTTCTAAATAATAGTTCACCACTTATTTCTAACCAATAAAAGGAGGTTCAAGAGATATTATGAATGCCTTGATTATGAATATGCACTTGAGTACTCATAAATGAAAAAAATACGGTATTTTAGAGTCTTACCCCTACCTTTCAAATTAAAAACAGCTTTTTCCCAGCACTTAGAAGGATGAGGCAGGGGGATTGTTGCAAGTTTGAGACCATCCTGGGCTATGAAGTGAGCTCAAGACCAGCTTAAACTGCATAGTGAGACTCTGTCTCAAAAAGATAAAAAAAAATTAAAAACAGCTTTTGCAGTCCACTTGGAGAAGGTATCAAGAGACGTTCAGTGATAGAGGGAAATATGGTAACTGTGCATATATAAAATAACAAAAATACATATGAGATTATGTTATAATATATCAAATTTAGAATCCATGTCATTAGAAATGTTTTTACATTTACATTTTATACATATCTTAGGTAGTTTTTGATTTCTTAGTAACCATGAACACCAGTCATAGAATTGTTCATGTTTACATTTTCCATGTTCCTCTCTCAATGAAATTAGAACATCATCCAAGTGAATATGAAGTAAACAGCATTGAAGTTTGTCATTTTTGAGTTGTGTCCCCAGCATTCATATGTTGAACTCCTAATCTTCAGTACTTCAAAATATGACATTATTTGGAAATAAGATTCTTTTAGTTAGTAAAGATGAAGTGATTAAGAAGGTCTTGAACAATACCATTGGTGTTCCATTTAAAGGGGATCTGGGCACACAGACATTCACATGGGGAGAACAGTACAGGGGAAAAAAGAGAACAGGGTGGTGCTCCTCCATGCTAAGGAGTGCCAGCTGGGGCCAGCAACCTCCGGAGCTAGCCAAGAGGAGTGGAACAAAGCCTTGCTCACCATCTTCAGGAAGAATCGCTCCTCCAAAAGACTCTTTGTGGTCCTCCAAGCTCCAAAACTGTGGGGCAGTAAATTCCTGATGATGAAGCCACACTGCGGTATTTCACCGTTTTACTCCTAAAAAGCAAAAGCAGAATGTGATTGTGTAATGCATACAAACTGAGCAGTTTGTAGATAAAACCTAGAGGATCTCATAGTTATCCTGACTAGAAATTTAGTGAGTTTCTTTACTGTCAACTACCTCAGCAATACCACCATTTATAATAGAGTTTTTGTAATGTCCTTGGTCTTCTGTTATAGAGACCAATAAAAGGAGTTCTCTAATAAAATATTTGTTTAGATATGTACTATTTTCTCTGGATCATTACATTATAAAGAGGGTACTTTATGGATCAGTAACCTATGATTACAAGGAATGAATTTAAGGTGGTTAGTTCTGGTTTTAATTTGTTCTTCCAGGAAAAACAGCATTAACCACTTAAAGAAAATATGCTATGATGCACTTAAAGTTCTAGTTTACTGAAGCCACCTCCAGGTCGAAGCAATGATCTGAATGATGCTACCTATGGTCTGCATATTTGCATTGACCTGTAGATTATATGTTGACCTAAAGCCCCATGTTTATTTTGAGCAAGATGGTAGGTGATGGTATAGGAAGTTGGAACCTAAGAAGGTGATTAAGTTATGAGGGTGCAGCCCTTGCAAATTGTATTAGTGCCCTAAAAGAAGATGAAAAGTCTATAAGTTTTTCCTTCCCTCCCAGTGATCTCAAGACGCGCTGTCTAGGAACCACAATGAGAGCTCTCACAAGATACTGAATTTGGTGACATACTGACCTTGACCTTCTAGCCTCTAGAACCAGGATAAACCAATGTATATTCCTTATAAAGTACCCAGTTCATGGCATTTTGTGATCGCAGCATCAACAGACTATGACAAATGAGATTTACACTTTACTAGTTTCACTGAATCACAGAGTCTCCTACGCAGTTTTATTTCTGTGTAGTTTTTCAGCAACACTCTTAATCAATGTCAGATTAAAATAAATGAATTAAAAATGACTGTGGCAACACAGGGAATTTCTAATATATTTATAAGTTTTGTACCAAGATGCTCTGACTAGTCAGTCTCTTAAGTTTTGGAGTGTGTCTTTGCAAGGATGCAAAGCACATTCGGTGATTAAATTGCAACATAGTGCTCATCATCTATTTAACCCATACTCAGTCAGAAAAATGAGCAGGATCAGTGAAATCATCCAGCCTGGCTCCTTGGCTTCAAACATGACTTTACCATTTGTGGACTAGTGGCGGATGAGGAAATCTTAAATTTCATAGTATGGGGGGATTCAGAGCCTTTCTTTGTCATGACTGAGGATACTTTGCACACATTTTACTTTCTTTCAAGGATTTTTCCAGTCCTATCTTTAAAAGAATCTGACCCATTAATCTGACCGAGTGAAAGACAAAGTTACAAATGCTTCCTGTAAACCAGCTTGTGAAGCAAGTACAGACTATTTTTTAAAATGTCTATGGTTTACTTTTACTTTTGAAATTATACACAGAAAGAATAAAGGAGCATTCCTTTGCTGCTCTAAGAATTATTCTTCCCCTAAAGTGATGTAGAAAAATCAAAATTTGAATAAAGGAAAAAATGATGAGTTAGTCCCTGTGCATTATATATTATCTTCCAGAAGAAACCATGGCTAATAAAACTCTTTCTTATATAATTCATTTTGTGGATAGCCTCTCATTTCTCCACACCTTCTAAGCAAAATATTCATTCCTGTGTAATCTCCAGAAAGGAAAACCAAGCAAACAAATACTCAGACCTACTCTATAAGACATACATGGGAAGACATTTTATAGGGGAGAGAAAGACAGGATTTTTACTGCCCAAAACCTGGAAAACTAATTTGAACACAACAATATGCAGTATAACAACCACTGGTGAATTCTTACCATCTTGCTCCAAATAAAGTAAATCTCTTACCCGATCCTCCTTGAACACTCCATCTTACTCTTTCATGTTTTCAGCGTATCTTAGTGGCGTAGAATAATGGGGTTCATTCGGCATACTCGTAATCCATAAAGCATACTTCGAACAGCACCGCCCATTGTCCCCCTGTTATCTTCCTCTTCCATGAGTCTCTTCCCCCCCCTTAGTGGCTCCCCTTCTGATTTCATGTCATTTCTTTGCTGTCTAGATTTTACATGTGGGAGAAACATGCAATGTCTGTCTGGCTTATTTTGGTTAGCATTTCTAGTTCCATCTATTTTCATACAAATGGCTTGCTTTCACTCTTCACTGTGGCTAAGTTATGCTTTCTAGATGAGCAATACTCCCTGGTGTATGCATACCCACATTTTGTTTGTCCATTCTTCAGTTGATGGGTACCGCGGCTTTTTTCCAATAAAAACAAGCTGTAGCCATCTCCACAATGTGCTGACTCTAATTCTGCTGGGAATATAGCAAGGATTGCTAGAGCTGGGTCAAGAGGTCTTAGTTATTTGAGGAACCTCCATACTGATTTCCATGCGGTTATACTGATCTCAGTTCCCACTAACAATTTTCTTCACACCAGCATTTACAGATTGTTTCTTGTATTCCTGATGATAGCTGTTCTGACTGGGTTGAGATCTAGTTTCTATTTAGTTTTGCATTTCCCAGATGGCTAAAATTGTGGAAAATATTTCAAGTAATTATTGATCAGGATATTGGTGCATCTTTTATCTGATGTTTTCATTTCCAAGATGTCTGTTTGATTCTCTTTCCCAATCACTATTTCTTTAATGAAATGCTCCTACTATTCTGCGTTATCATTCTTACTGTACTCAACTCTTTATTTGAATCTCCCTGAATTCATTAATGGTTTTAAAAATCATTTTAAAAATTCTTTGTACTTTGTTTCATCCACTTCAATATCTTGGATTGGGGATTATAAACCTTTGAAGGCACATAGTTGCTGTGTTTTCTCATCTGCTTTGCACATCTAATCGGAGCTTTCCACATGGATATATCATCCACTATTATGTGAGGATTGCTTCAGTAGGCTGCTTTCTCTGGGCTGAGCTCTGGGATGTGGGTCTATCTCACCATCAGATCACGTGTCAAAGGTGCTAAGTTCAAACCCCAGCACTGCTTGGAGAGGAGAGGATATCTGTAGTAACACGGACGACTAGAATGCAAGCCTTAGATCAACCCCTAGTAAAAGCTTATTATAACTACCTTTACAATTCCATTACTCAAAGAAAAGAAAATAATAGAGAATAGGCTAAAAGTTTAGGAATTAGTGAATGTAAAATTAACACTAAAATGTATTTTTTAGAAAGAAAGAGAGGTAGAAGAAGAAATGAGAAGAGAAAGGAAAAAGAAGATGAGGGAACAAAAAGTGAAATGGAAGAAATAGAAAAATCCAGTTAAACAACATTTTTAGGGAAATAGAAAAATCCAATTAAATGACTTTTTTTAGGAACAAACACAATTAGGATAAAAAAAACCATTACTGAGGGAAAAACAACAAAACAACACAGAACACGTCAGAAACAAAAGCAAAAGTGAACAAAGTAGGACTAAGATTCCCCCTGAGGGGATTTAACATGAGGACTGTGCTTTCTCAGACTTCCAAGATTGACCTCCACAAGGAGGAGGGCCAGCATGCTGTTTCCTCCCAGAGGCCCTTTCTTGGCTGCAGCCCAGATGTGCCAAGCTGGGTGGGGCAGGCTGTGCATTGAGCTCTGCTCCTCCCAGCTCCCGGCAAGTGCTAAGGAAAAGTCACCTGTGGGAAGGCTGGATGCACTCCCCATACCTCCATGTTTGTACCCAGGGGTGGGCATGAGCTATAGGTGCAGGAGTCTGCCAGACCTTCTCCTTGTCTAGATTTTGGATTGGCCTGGACAGTGGGCCCTGGGTCCTGAGATCTGGTCAGTGCTCCAGGACATGGTGTCCAAGCAGTAACTGAATGCTGCGCCAGAGGCAGAGGTCTCTGGGTCACCGGCTCTGTGCTGTGGGAGGTGAGGGCCCTGGGCTTCTGTCAGTCCAGTTGCAATATCGCTGCTCCCACTCCCACAGGTAGCTGGCCTCTTCTCCATCAGAAGTTTCTCTCCATGTTTTCAGGGGAAGCTGCCTGAGCTTCCCTCCATCCTGCAAAAAAACTGCCCTTTCCATGGCATGAGTTCTCAGCTGGTCTTATCACAGTCCCTGTTCTCCTGGATCTACACTGGGTCGCAGGTGGCCCCTTTCTGATACCCTGAAGACACATGGATATGAATGGTCTCCTATGCAGCCTGACCAGATAATGAGCAGTTGGTACAATGGCTCCCTGCTATGGCACTGTCTGAATCTTCCAGGAGGTGTTGTGACTTCTGTGCTGGCTCATGGCGATGGTGAGGGTTCTCTAGTGGACCAGAATCTACATCTCTATCTCCATGCCTGTTATCTAACTGTCTGTCTGTCTGTCTGTCTGTCTGACTGATTATCTATCTGTCATCTCTCTATCACCTATCATTTATTTCTCTCATCTGTCTACTTACCTAGGGTAGGTAGACAGATATAGATATGGATATATATTTACTAAGGGAATTGATTAGATAGGCTTACATGATGAAAGGTGGATGATTCACAATGGCTGTCTACACTCTGGAGAGCCAGAGGATCCAGCAAATGCTCAACAAAGAAACCGGAAGGCATAGAACAAGAGGATGTAAGGATGCAGGGTTACCCAGGGCTGAAGGGCTGGTGCTCCCTGAGAGTTGCTTGTGCAAGTGCACAATGAAAGGCTAACGAAGCTGGGGGCTGATGTCCCCAAGTGGTGACAGCGGCAGAAGATGCACTTGCTCAACCAAAGCGAGCTTTTCAAAAGCAGGCTGACTACCTTGGCTTCCCTTTCTTTCTATAGGGGCTGCAGGCCTCCTGGATGGTCCACGCACATTTGGGGCTGGCCTTTCCTCTTAGTTTGCTGGTCTGTGTGGAAGTCATGTGTGGACCCACAGACACACCCACAAGTGTGGTTCACTAATCTGCTGCTCGATTCTCAATTCACCAAACTGGTGATCGTGATCATGGATCCCACTCACTGCCCTCTGCCAGCAGAGATGCTGTCTCAGAGTTCTTGGTTTCAGTGGCCAGTGGGAGCTTCTCCTTGAGCTGCTACATGTTCAGGGCCGGTGTGCTCTGTTCATGTATTTTGCTTACTATTCTATTTTTTTTTCTTAAAAAGGTGTGATTTTTAATAGTAATACTATACGCATAGATCAGATATTCAAGTGTGATTTACTAAAACACAAAATGTGTACATTTTAGTATATTTCCATAATTGAGTATGTTTTCATGAAATTATATTGCCATAAATATTTTCTATTACTTCTAAAGGTCTTCTCCACATGAACAATCATCAAAGTAGTTTCAGAATAGTCTCACACATAGAGTTTCACCTCACTGTGATTTGTTTCACATATTTGAAAATACCCCTGTATACTGAATGCTTTCCCACATTGCACACACACACTTGGGCCACAGTGTGACTTAATTGTGAAGGTTAGCATCTCTGACAGCAGAATTTCCACTCACATTTCTCATATGCATAATTACTCCCCAGTGTGAAGGAAATTTTATATTTATGAAATGAAAAACCTCACCACAAATCTTCTCCATGCCTACATACATGGGGTTTCCCACTTGTCTGTAATTTCCAGGTACTTGGTGGTATTTTGGTACACTGAATGCTTTCCCCCATTGTTCACAGGCATAGTGTTATGTTCCATTGTAAAGTTCTTCATATCATTAACAATCACCGTTGCAGCAGAAAGATTTCCCACATTTCTTTGCTTACTATTCTAAATATCAGTATATTGGTGCCAGTGTGTTTCCTGCCTGGAACAGGTCTGCAAATGCCCTTTCCTCTGGCAACAGAGCTACATGTATCCCAAAGAAGTCCCCAGCTGACCAGTTCCTGCTCGCCCAGTTTAAAAGATGGCTAAAAATTCATCTCTGTAACCAAACTAGGTCTGTTTTCCTTCCAGTTTGAAGGCAGTAGCTGTTCTTTGCCCTTTAGAATAAGATACTCTCCATACCACTGTAGATTTTGCATCCTATATTTAAGGACGATCATTATTTTGAACACAAAGAAGTGAAAGAAAAAGGAAAATAAATTTTATGGAGTTTCACTCTTGGGACCGAGAAGGCTCAGGAGCTTCCCAGGGAGTTGTTTAGTGGCAGAGAGGGGGCCCTCAGCTTCTTGTGGTGCTTCCCAGCCTCTGCACACCAGAAGGGCTGGAGAGGGAACCGGGCTGCAGACAGTTCTTTGAGGCTGAAAAGACTAAGAGGAAAGAGAAGAAAGATGCCAAGGTGCAGAATGAGGGAGGAAAGTCCACTACGCAGAGACCTGTATTACAGTACACGTTCACAAGAGAGCACAAATAAGTGTGTAAATATGACACCACTTAGCATACAGCAATGACTGTGGGCATTTCTCTGGTGATGCAGATGGCATACCTTGCTGTCCAGTATGATAGCCATTGACCACACATGGCTTGACATAGATATATCTAGTTTGACTGATTGTTCATTTATTTTATTTTTATTTTGTATTTCTGTGTTTATGCAGTTGTGTGAATCAAACCTATATCCTTGTACTTTCTAGGAAAGCACTCTGCCACTGGGTCACATCCCTATCCCTTTGTTTAATTTTAATTAATTTAACTCCAATAGCCACAGTTGGCTATGGCCTACTGTAATGTATAGCACAGGTCACTGTCTTTCTCCTTGTCTTTTCATCTTTACTGGGGAAACTGCATGCCAAATGCAGTGCGAATGGTCCATCACAAAGGAAGAAAAATCATTCCTTGATTAAGACGTAATTTTAATACAAATAGATGTAGGAATATAGCTGGTAACATTACTAATGAATAAAGAAACAAAACATAAAAAATAGAAAACCGCTTTTGTTGTTCAGATATTTGAAAGTGGCTCAACTGTGAGGGAGAAAAACTATGCTTTATGGTTTTAAATCTCTGAGCTTGAGAGTCATTTGTCACACAGCAAGAGGTGACTAGCTAGTAGAACTATGTCATTGTATCCCTTTGGATTCCTTTTGTTGTTTAGCTAATGTGTTCTTTTACTTACTTCATAAACATGTTATGAGTTTATTTTATGTGATTTGTTTGCTGCTTTGTCAACAGAAACTGGAGAGGTACAAGTTCAACTGCTCTTGAGAACAATTAGGTAAATATTTTAAAAATGGGAATTGATGTTGACTCTTTAGGAACACTGACTATATGGAGATGTTGTGGGTGAGATCTTGCCAACCCTATAAATGTGCAAAATTTGGTCTATAATGGAATCGACCGAGAGTCAAGCGTTTAGATCTCTGTCCATCTTTGTACCTAGCTATGCCCTTGACAAGTACCTTAAATTTGTATCTAATAGAAAGAATGGACTAGATATTGAGCATGTCATCTTGAAAGTTTTGGTAACTTCTGGTTAAAGCTAACTGGATTGACATTCTGTTCTGTCTGTCATTTTGAAAAAGGAACATTAAAAACACTAAACCAAAGCCCATAGAGAATGACCTTTCAATTCATCACTACAGAAAATTACAGAGAAACAAAGCACGTTTATCGTTGTCATTGTACTAGGTCCGTGGATGCTGTCAGATGTAGGGAATGTTGCCAGAAATCTTTTCAAAGAAAATCAGGGTGCGCTCATGAACAGAAGCTAAAAGTCAGTCATAAGATTAGGCTTGACTGTCTAAGAAACCAACTTTTCTATATAATGAATCAATGGTCGAGAACATTGCATACAAGGCCTCTGTGGACTACAAAAGAACAATCTCAATAAAGCTTCTAAGTGTGCATTATAGATGACCCAGAATGTTGTTTTTGGAATTATCCTACAGCTGCAACCTATGCAGGAAATGTGACATATGAAGTATTTTGGCATCTATTTAAATTCCTAATGTGCAAGAGTGCTTTAGAGAGTAGAAAGTTAAAATCTAAAAGCAATGAATCTCAGCAGCTGTGTGGTCAGCTTGTATCATACCTCTTCCCTCCGTACACCCTTGTCTTCCCTTCTGTGTAATTTTATTTAGGATCAAATGAAATGAGACAATGACATAGAAGCAACAGTGAGAAGAGATGTGAGAGATCATTCAGAGTTAAACACAGGGACAGACAAATCTATCCTTTGGGGAAATTCCTTCTCCCCAAGTTTCAACAATTTTTAAAAAACTGTCCACAGAAATGGTAGCAGGGTAGTAGTAAAATAAATTACCAAAGATTACCAAAGTGTCCTCTATACTTGTCTTAAATTGCAAAATAAATTTCTATTTAGATGAATATTATACCAATAATTTAAACATTGTATTGAGAATGTATGTTTCTGTAACTGGTCTATTATCTCTTTGTCTATTCCTCTGTCATCCTCTGTATATGGGATGTATGTATAGTGTTCATGTATATGTATTACTGCATGTATGTGTTCACCCATATACAGTATATGCATTTGCATACAAGTCTCAGCACAATACTTTAAGATCTGAGAGCACTATGAGTCAATTTATTTTATTTATAAGAAAAAAGAGTTACAGAGAGTTTAAATAGCATACCAGGACCAAATAGTGTGCCTTGTTCCAGGATGGTTTTGAACCCAATTTTTAAAATTTCAGTACTGGGGATGGAGTCATGGAGTTACATTCCTCAGCCATTTTTATTTTGAGACACAGACTCACAAATTCACAAAGTTGTCCAAGCTGGGTACAAATTCATGATCTTCTTGCCTCAGCCTCCCAGACAGCTGAGATTACAGGGGTGTACCACCACACCCAACTTTTAAGCTCTTTTTCTGACTCTAGCAGCTCTGTCTGAAGGCCTGCATAGAAAAACCACTGCTTTGGAGAACAGTCTGTTATTTGAAAATATCTCTCATAAGTGATATAAAATATTACAGGAGAAACCAGCATGAAGTATAGGAGTGCTGACAGGAGAGTTTCAGCAGGAATGAAAACCAGAAGCGCTACTAAAGACTTTTCTCCTTACTCACCAAGCAGCTTACTCGCAGTGTGTGCAGGACAGGTCTAAATCACACAATAATGCTGTCATTAGTCTCTTAAAGCCCTTGCATGGTATTTTTCAAACACATACAGCAGGATAATTCTGACATAGATTAGGGCTTGGCAAAACTGGCTGGGGAAGCAGGCATGACTTGTTAATTACAAGATGCCAGAACACATGCACAGACACTTCCCAAAGCCAGCACCTGGGCTTCTGAGAACTCAAGCAGGTTCTCAGTAGGATGTCCTGGACCTGACATCAGCCTGAGGTGTGGGATCCCAGCACCGCCTCTCAGGACCAAGATGTAGAAGTTCTTGCTGGTTTCCTCAAGATTTGGACAGTATAAAAGGACTCAAATGCCAAGAAGAGCTTGCTATCGTGGCTTTCTGCACAGTAGCTCACCTGCTTTCTCCGGGGCGTTTTTTGTCTTGCTTTTTCTTGTTTTACTTGCTCCAATCTCACTCCGCAGAGTCAGTTTCTCTTCTCATTCTTCACATTTACTGTTTCAAATAAACTTTACCTCTGCTTCTTGCTTGTTTCATTCAGGTCTTTGTTCCAGACTAGAAGAACCTAGAATCTCCAGAAGGAGAGGCGAGCAATCCAGAGCCCAATAATGTTTAAACGGTGAGCCACTTCTAAAAGGAATTGCATTTGGCCTAGTGAGATTTCAATAACAATTTGACTAGCAATGAACCATCAATGTTTAAATGTATAATTATGAGAAAGAGATAAAGAGTTTTGAGCTGATTGCCTGGCTAGTTAATGAGCTAAGAAATCTATTTAATGAGTTTGTTAAAATGAGGATATGAATGTCAAATCTATTAAAACGTTATTACATGATATCCTTTACAAATCTATCATCTATCTATCTATCTATCTATCTATTTATCTATCTTAATTTTATGAATTCATACACATGATCTTAGTTTTGATTTCACATATTTCATACATTTTGGGATTTTTCTCCTCCTTAATTATCAGTTATATAAAACGTATGTTATATAAATTATCACTTATATAAAACAGTTTTGTATACTTCCCGTTATGGCTTGAGTCTAGATGTCCTCCCCCCCAAACCTGATGTGCCCATAGGTGCGGCTTTCAGAGCTGGCTGGATGTGGGGTGTGTGATGCTGGGATTAAGGGAGTGTGGCATGAAGTTAGTACACTGATTGGAATCAGTACAGTTATGGATGTTGCTGAATGGATTAAGTGAAGACAGAAGCCCCACCTAGGGTGTGGGCAGCACCACAGAAAAGTCTTGTAGTATAGATGGGATGAAAAGGAGAGGCAGGCTTGCTGCCACTACCACGCCTCTGCCACCACCGCATCATGAACCGCTTCTCCTCTGTGATGGCCGTCTACCATGCCGCCCTGCATTAGAACTGGATGACTATGGACTGAAACCCTTACAAACTATGACCTGAAATAAACTTTTCCAACTTTAACTTTGGGTATCTGGTATTTTGTCTTAGCAATAAAGAGTAACTAAGATATCGCCTCTCTATTTTTTTATTCTTGTCTACATTAAATAGAATTTTGGGTTCACTGTTGAGTGATAAAATGGATTAAAAAATTCTAATTACTGTGGAATTGACTAATATCTAAATATACACAGTGAGCACAACTTTTACCTTGATAGCATTTTGGAAACTCATTCAAGTCAATGTATGCATTTTATACCAACATGTGATTTTTCTCTCTACTTTCTTTAGTAGCTTCTGAGCACTCACCAATTTGTCCATTTTTTTTCTCCTTGTATGGATAAACCTGGACTTTTAGACAAATTAAATCTTAATTAGAGGTAATAGCAATACTGGGCAGAGTATGGAATTTTCAGCTGCTAGATTTTCACAGGTCATCCCCTTGCCAGTCTCTAGAGAGCAGATTCCTTCTAAAGCTCAGGCTCTATTGTAGGTAACAATACCATGAGGAGAGGACCTGGGATCTTTACAGATCATCATCTCTAAGATGAATATGTTGCAGTTAAAGACTAGAGAATGAGGGATGCATTTTCTTTCTTTATAAACATACATAGTTGTTTTATTGAATCTATAAACGTATTTGTATCTGGGGTTATATGACACTTCAGAGTAAATTATATGCAGTTTCTGCATTCACAGCATGCATTTTGATGACATATAAATTATCTTTTATTTTTGGTTTGGCTCATTGAGACAGGGTCTCACTATGTAGTCAGGCTGACTTTGAACTCATTGTGGTTGGCTTCAAACTTGCAGTGATCTTCCTGCTTTGGCTTCATCACTGCTGGGATTACAGGTATGCACCACCACACCTGGCAGAGTTTACCTCTATTTCATAACATATGTTGATCTTCACAGTGTCTTTACTGTCAAATGTGTGGCATGTCTTTGTGCTAGGTTGTACTTTCCCAAAGTGGGCACACCAATATCTCTCACTTGACATGCTTTACATTTTTCTCCAGTGTATTTGTTCCATGGAGAGGTGGGGTCCAGGTCCCTTTTCTTTGAATCTGGGTGGGCTTTGGATTACAGAGAGGTGCCACTGGGATTAAATCATGAAAAATGACACATATTCTAGTGGAATACTCTGGACACTTGCCCAAGACATCAGAGCTCAGGCTTTGAGAGAGCCTAAGCAGAGACATGCAGAGGTCATAGGTAGGAGATTTCAGCAATGAGCCTCAGTTATGAGACACAGGAGTGAAGAAGCCTTCAGATCCTTCAGCCCCAGCTGTTAAGTCACTTCCCAGTTTAGTCCCAACTGAAGCCCCAAATCCAGAGCAGAGACCAGTGGTCCGTCTGGGTCCTGCTTAACTCTTCACCTATAATGTCTCTGAGCATTAAACATGGCTATTTTTATGTCCTTAAGATGAAGTAAGTTTGCTCTTTACTTTTGAGCAGGTTCATAATGTCTATCACACCTCCTAATTTTTATTCACTCTTTCAGGTTCTTACACTAGTAAGACAATACATTGCTTACACATGCAGGTCTGGTTTATTTCACTTATGAGTTACATAGAAATTGAAAATGTGCTCACATAATTTAACAATCTTTTAAAAATACTTTTTATTTGACTTAAATGTTTAAGAAAACGAATTATATCAAATAAGATCTTGTGACAGGTTTGATCTTTTTTATCAATGTCCTTTAAGAATTATTTTCCACCAAATTTTCAATGGATGTTCATGAAGCCATATATACTGGATAGTGAAATTAAATTTCAAATGGTTGTACAAGATGACATGGTAGTAGAACTTTATTTTCTATAATCAAAATTGGAACAAAGCTAATTCAAAGTTTTTCTTATTTGTAATATGATAATCTTTAAAGATCTAGTTAGAACATTTTAACTGTATTTGTATGCAGAACACAAATAACTCTATGCAATTCTTCCTATTTTGATAGAAATGCCAAGAAAAATTATTGTATAGAGAACTTACTTTACCTTACTTACAACATATCACTTAACACATTCCTAAGGCTTATTAAGTTCTATTGAGAATTCTGGAGGGACCCTCACAGTATCTGACTCTTGGTAGACAGCACCTGTGATGTTTAATCTCTGAAATACTTGTACAAGTCATCTATAAGGTCTTCATCTACCTGGGACCACAAATTCTGTTTACCTTACTGCTTACTCATCTACTAGCCTGACTTCAATTTTTGACTCATTTGTTTCCTCTATGAATCTTGACTGATAGTTAATAAGATACTAGCTCCTTTGTGATCCCAATTTATGGCAATTTCAATTCTTAAATAATTTCTTCAAGTGTAGTGCTGTCATTTGTTTTCTGCTTTGGTTTGGTTTGGTCCTTATCACTTGTCATTCAACACTGCAGTAAAACAGGGAAGAAATCTCATTAGAAGCAAAACAAAGAAATTAAATGTTGGCCTTATAACCATATCCCCCTAGTTAATATATTATTTAAAGAGAAGTTAGAAGCTACAGTTATACTTCATGACACAAATTTCAATCCATGTTATTTACCTGGTTACAGACACAAAATAGAAATAAAAGATTAATTTGGAAATTTAAATAAGAATAGCTGATTTACATAGCCCTATATATGAAATGAAAAATATCAATATTAGGTAAACTCAAAGGCCCCATGAGTAAGGTTACTCAGAGACTTTGCTAAAACAACTGTACATTTTTGGTCATGAAGTTTCTGTCCTCCAAAGTTACTCTGAATTTCTTAAATTAAGAAAGACAATGATTTTTATTGAATAAACCATCAGCATTTAAAGTATGAAGACAGTATAATAGGCCTTCTTTTTAGCCATGTGATGTTATGTGGATAAATGACCTCTGAACCATTAAATTTTCATTTTTTTAAAAAAATTTAATTTTAAAGAGAAAAAATAAAACAAAATTTCAAAACAAGATAATAGTAGAGTAATGTCATTATACTGTGGATTTTAATCTTTAAATAGTCACTAGAGTACAAGATATAGGTTATTAATTGTCCAAACAATATTAGCATACATCTTTCTTTTTACAATGAATTAAGAGGAATTAGTAGTACAAGAGAAATTAGAAGTAAAACTATCTTTACTATGTTTGTGTGTGTGTGTGTGTGTGTGTGTGTGTGTGCGTGCGTGTGTGTGTGTATATATATATATACATACATACATACATCCTGGATTTTATTTTTTCAACTTCTCATACTAGGGCAACAATATGTTATTTACACATGTGGGTTTATTTCACTTATGAATATGGCCTTAAGATGAAACTTTTACCTATAAAAGCCTCAAGTTTATTCTTCTTAATTGTTGAGTAATACTCCATTGTATAAAAATACCACATCTTTTTATCCATTCCTCGGTTGATGGGCATTTGAGTTGTTTCCAAGATTTAGCTATTATAAATTGTGCTGCTATGAACATGGGTGCACATATATCACTGTGGTATGATGTTTTTAATTCTTGTGGGAAAATATCCAGAAGGGGAACACCTGGGTTGAGTTCCTTGTTTTCTGAGGAATGTCCACACTGATTTCCACAGTGGTTGCACCAGTCTGTACTCCCACCAACGGTGAAGAAGTGTTCTTTTTTTCCCACAGTCCCTCTAGCATTTGTTATTGGTTGTGTTTTCTATGGCAGCCATTCTCTCTGGAGTCAAATGGAATCTCAGTGTTGTTTTAATTTGCTTCTCTCAGATGACCAATGATGTTGAACATTTTTTCATGTATTTATTTACCATTTGTGTTTCTTCATCTGAGAGGTACCTATTCATCTCAGATTCCCCTATGTAGATTGGGCCCTTAAATTTGGGGGGTTCTGCTTTTTTTCAATTCTTTATATGTTCTAGGTATAAGTCCTTTGTCTGAGAGACAGTTGGCTAAAATTTTTTCCCATTCTGTGGGTTGTCTTTTCTCTCTTTTGGTGATTCCTTTTGATGTGCAAAAGCTTTTTTATAAGATGAGATCCTGGGTGTTGATTTTTTGTGATAGCTCCTGTGTGATCAGGATTTTATCCATAAAGTCTTGGCCTACACCAATATCTTCAAGAGTTTTACCTTTTCTATCTTCCAGCAGATTTAATGCTTCTGCCTTAATATTTAGATATTTGATCCATTTTGAATTTAGTTCAGCGCATGGTGAAAGATGTGGGTCCAATTTTAATGTTGGGCTTGTAGAAAACCAGTTTTTCCAGCATGATTTATTAAAGAGGCAATCTTCCTTCCAGTGAATATGTTTGGCACCTTTGTCAAAATAAGGTGGCTGAGTATGTCTGGAGTTGTTTCTGCATCTTTTAATCTGTTCCATTAATCCTCAGGTCTGTTTTCTGCCAGTACCAAGCTGTTTTTATCAGCTTTATAGTATAACTTATTTTAGCTGTATAGTATAATTTAAAGTCAGGGATTGAGATGCCCCTTTGCTTTGCTTTATTGCCCCGAATTGTCTTCGCTAGTCTAGGTCTCCTCTGGTTCCAAATGAATTTTAGGATTATTTTCTCTATTTGTGTGAAATATGATATTGGAATTTTGATCAGAATTGCATTAAATCTGTATAACAGTTTTGGAAGTATGGACATTTTCCCTATACTGGTTCTTCCTAACCAAAAGCAAGGGTTATCATCCCATTTTCTGACATCTACTTCAATCTCCTTTTCATAATACTGTAGTTTTCAATGTAGAGGTCTATTACATCCTTCATTTGATTGATTTCATCTTTTGGATGCTATTGTGGAAGATGTTGTTTCCTAATTTCTGTCTTAGTGAGTTTTTTATTTTGTGCAGGAAGGAAGTTGATTTTGAGTGTTGACATTGTATTCAGCTACACTATTGAATTCTCTTATTAAATATAGCAGTGTTTTAGTGCAGTGTTTGGGATCTTCTATATAAAGTACCATGTCTTCTGTGAATAATGATAATTTTGCTTCTTCTTTTCTTATCTTTACTCTTTTAATTTTCTCTCTTACCTAATTGCTCTGGCTAATGTTTCCAGAACTATTGAATAGGAGCATTGTTAGTGCATATCAATATCTTGTTCCTGATTTTAGAGTGAAAGCTTTTAGTTTTTGTCTATTTAGTATGATGCTGGCTGATGGAAATCTGTATTTCTTCTGCATTTTCCATCTTAACAAAACACAAGTTCTCAAAGTAAGTATAGATAATATTCTGGATTTCTGTAGGGTCTGTTATAATTTCACCCTTTCATTACTAATTGTGTGGATTTGAGTCTTTCTTTCCTTTTTGATAAGGTTGGCTAAAGGTTTGTCAGTTATATTTAATCTTTCAAAAAAACAACTCTGCCATTCATTGATTTTTTTATTGTTTTATCAGTGTTCAATACTTAACTTTGGCCCTGATCTTTATAATTTTCTCCTTTGTATGAGCTTTGGGCTTGGCCTGTGTCTTGGTTAATTTTCTCTTGTTGGTGAGACAAAATACCCAACACCCAAAGTTAAGGAAGGAAGGAAAGGTTTATTTAGCTTACAGTTTGTGGAGGTTTCAGTCCATACTTGGCTTGCTCAGAGGCAGAGTGGCACATGGCGGAGGACAAACTTTCATGGCATCAGAGCACAGCAAAAACAACCAGCAAAAAGGGAGGAATGGCTGCAAGCAGCCTGTTTTTCTCCCTTACATTGTAAACAGCCTACCCCCACCCAGGAGGTGTGTACCTCTCACACAATCTCCATGTCCTGCTCTTACACAGGCTCAGGATATATACAGAGTAAGCACCTTAGCTTCCTCCTGAGTCATTCAGCTAAACCTCTAGACTCCCAAGTTGACACAATGTATCAACCATAACAGCCTGTTATTCTTTTTTTAGAATTTTGAGGCTCAAAATTCAGTTAATAGAGCCAGCCACGTGCCTGTAATTCCAGCACTTGGGAGGCTGAGGCCGGAAGATCACTGTGAGCTCTAGATGGGCATGGGCTTAAGTGAGCTCAAGGCCAGCCTGAGCTGCGTAATAAGACATTGTTTCAAAAAGACAAAAAATAACCATTGTTATTTATTGGCATTTGTTCTGTTTTCCTAATAGATATTTATTGCTATAAATTTTCCTCTCAGGACTGCTTTCATTGTGTCCCATTAATTCTGGTATGTTGTATTGTCATTATCATTTAATGTAGAAACTGTCTAATTTCTTCTTTAATTTCATCTCTAACTCATTGGTTGTTCAGGAAGGTTTTATTTAATTTCCATGTGTTTATAAAGTTCTTGCAGTTTCTTTTGCCATTGATTTCTAATTTAAATACACTATGGTCTGATAATATGCATGGAATAATTTCAATTCCTTTGCATTTCCTTAAGCATGCTCTATGAGCAAGTATGTGGTCTATTTTGGAGCATGTCACATGTGCAGCTGAGAAGAATATATATTCTCCTGTTGTGGGGTGGAATAGTAGATATATACTAAATTCATTTGTTCAAAAGTTTGGTTCAATTCTAATATTGCAGTGTTGAATTTTTGTCTAGTTTATCTGTCTTTTGTGATGGTGGGGTATTGAGATCCATCAATATAATTGTATTAGTGCTTATTTGATTTTTCATGTCTGTTAATATTTATTTTAATTAGTTGGGTGTACTGATTTTTGTTGCATATATACTTATGATTATTATCTCTTTCTCTTGGATTGTTCCCTTTACAAGGACATAGTGGCCTTTTTTCTCTTAATCAATGTTGCATTGAAATTCACTTTGCAGATAGAATAGCTACCCCTGCTTTTTTCTGGGGTTCACTTGCATAGAGTATTGTTTTCGATCCTTTGAATTTCAGTCTATGAATTTGTTTTTGAACTAAATGTGTTTCTTTTATGCAACATATTGTTGGATCTTGCTTCTTGATCATTCTGAGAATCTATGTCTTTTGATTGGTGAATGGATATCATTAACACTGATGGTTATAATTGACACGTATTGACATCCTTATCATGTTATTTTCCTGTAGTTGGATCCCCCACCCCTTACGTTTAATTGTGTGCCTTGCCTGGTGGATTCCTTCTGCTGGGGTTCATGAAGTTGTAGTCCTTGTCACATCTTTCTAGAATGCCCTTCAAAAACTTTGGAGTGGTGATTTGGTGGTCATAAATTTCCTCATATGTTCTTTGTCATGGAAGTACCTTATTTCTCCATCAGTTTTGGCAGAGTTTTGGGGTACATCAGTCTGTATTGAAGATTGTTTTCCTTTAGAGCTTGAAATACTTCACTCCAAGCTCTCCTTTACTTAGGGGTTTGTATTGAGAAGTCAGCTGTGATTCTGATGGGCTTTCCTTTATATAGATGTTTGCTTCTTTTCCCTAACGGCTTTTAATATTTTATTCTTGTGTTGAATTTCTGGAATCTTGATATGATATACCTGGCTATAGATGTTTCTTTTGATCATAGCTAATTGGAGTTATATATGCTTCACTTACTGTATGTCAAATTATTTTTCTTTACTAGGGAAGCTTTCTACCATGACATCTGTAAATAGTTTTTGAAAAAATATCATTTGTGCTATCTCCCACTTTTTCATTGACTCCAATCAATCTTAAATTATTATTCTTTGTATTATCGAGCACCTGGTGGATTGATTTCTAATGGCGTCTTGCTATGTTGAAAAATGTTTCTTTTCATGATCACTAACAAAAAGCCTGGTTTCTATATCTGAGATTCTGTCTTCACATTGGCTCATTTTGCTGTGAATGCTTTCAATGGCATTCTTATTATCCTGGACATGTGCTTGAATCTATCTGTGGATTCCATTTCTTTCCTGTATTGGACAATCATTGCTTCCATCATTTTCTGAAGCTCCTATATATTTTTTTTTATCTCTATCTCCTCTAGAATCATTAAGTATGATTTCACTTTGGACACCATTTCTGCAGTTATCTGAGAAATTATTTTTGATTTGATTTTCTCTAGAATATTATTCAATTGCCCTGTTGTTACATTACTTGCACACATAAAGTTTCAACCCTGTGTGAATTTTTTATATGTGTTAAAATAAGTCTTTGTAATGAATGATTTTCCATGTTGCTTACATATATAGGGTTTCACCCAGTGAATGTCTTTGGCAACAGATGTATATATGGAATTCTTTGCCACATTGCTTACATACATAAGATTTCTCCTCCATGGAATCCTTTCAAGAATTTTACAGCTTTGAGTACTGAAGGTTTTTGTTTATTGGTTGTATACATATGTTTTCTTCCCAGTGTGAATTCTTTCATGTGTTTGAAGATGACCGGGGGTGCTGGCAACTTTCACACTTTTCTGACTAAAAATGGTGTTCTCTCCAGGGTGAATTATTTCACTAAGTTCAGAGTAGGTTTTCTCACATTGCTCATATTGGTAGAGTTTCCCTCCAGTCTTTGTCCCTGCATATTTCTGAAAGGATTGGGAAATCGTTGCAGGTTTTTCCATGTTCATTAAATTTACTCAGCTTGTAATCAAATATCTAACACTTACATGGTTTCTCTCCAGTTTGAGGTAAAGGGGGTGCATTTAATGGTAAGTGCACAATCAGGTACATTCTACAAATGAGGCTTCTGGCTGGCTTTAGAACAGCTTGTTGCATGTCTACATCAGCATCTGAAGTCAGAAGGAATATTTTTTATGTTATTGTAAGTTTTATATTGACAGCCTTTTGTTACCTCTTAATTTCCTAAATTTCTTTTGCAATTTTTGTATTCTTCAATTTTGCTGGTTGTCCCAAATTTTTCCTATAGCAATTATTTTCCTAAATGTTTCCCACATAACATCTCTGTAGAGCTTCTTTTGAGTTGGATTCAGCACAGCCCATTCTTCCTTGGTGAAATTCACAGTTACATCCTCCACTGTCACTACCTCCAATGTGTGGCTTGAGTGTCTCCCAGAATGCTTCAAATGTAGCTCAAAGCCAGCAAAAATTACAGAAAAAGGTCATTTAGCTAGCAGTGGTCTCTTAGCAATGCACTCACAGTGTGCACTGCAGAGTCATGATGTAAGAACAGCCTAAATCTTCATTTTTTAACCATGGATCCAATAATAGTTTCCTGCCCCACGAGGTGTTTGTAAGAATTAAATCATAAAAACTATATTAAGTACTCAGAGGTATTCTTGGCATATGGATAAGCTCTTGACAACTTTGGTTGCCATTTGTTTTCAGGCCAGTGAAACAATGAACATTGAAATACGAGTCTTTTTGGATCAATGGATTTCCAGTTTCTTTTCCCCATGTGAGCACCACATCACAGCCAGCAAAAGCTGGGGACTACTGCTTCCTTTATTAATGCAGTTTGTTCATATTTAAACTTAGTTTTCACTACTTGCTTAGCAAATCTAGTCAATTCTTGTCTTCTTCAACCTGGGATGTCCCCTGGGATCATTACTTGCTAACTTCCTGTTGTTATACACTAACTTCCTGTCATTACATGCTAAGTTTCTATTGCATCTACTCCTTTTTCCTGCATTTCCAGTTTTTTTTCCTAGATAGAAATACAATCTGTATCTTCTAAAAAGTTATATTCATTGTCAATAAAGAAGAAACACAAGACAGTTCAAAACAGAAAATACAAAATTAAAGCGTACAGTCTGCTAGAATTTTGCTTTGTCTTCTTGCTAGTCTTTTATTCTGTTTATTTTTAAGCAATTTGATGATATAAAATTATCTATATAGATTTACAGTTAGGAATGGCTACAGAATTGTATTTATTTTCCTGCTGGGAAGTAGTGAACTCATTTTTCCCTACCTTCCAAAATACAAAGTGTAGTTGTTCCTGTTATTTCATCCAATGATAACACTGTCCTTCCTTGATTTCTTGGCTTCCTCTTATTTTGCTTCTGATATTTTTCATTATTCCCACTCACTGGAAAATGACAACATATTTTCAGATTAGAAACCCAACATTGCTTGTATTTCCAGGTTAATAAGCTCTGATTCTGTCAGTCCTGATCTTTACCTTTTGTCGTGAAGCAGACATTTGGAGCTTTAATAATTTATGGATAAGTGTGGAAAAACTTCCTTCAGCTGGCATCTTGAACACTATTGTTTCAGAGCAATAGTTCAAGTGGGCTTTGGAAAACATTGTTGCCTACTGAATCATTTTAATTAGCTCTCTAATGGACATTACTTCTAAATTTAGAATCTTGTAACTAGACTCTACTATACCCTATTTCATATTTTATGAATGACCAAATAAGAGGAGCTTAGAGGCTCCAGACACAAAATAGTTATAAAGAGATGGAACTGTTAAATACCCTGATTTGATCAGTGTGCATTGTGTACATGTGTTAAAATGTCACACTGCTCCCATAAAATATGCAGAAGCATTAAAAAACACCTGTACACTCTCTGATCTCTCCAACCCTCAGGAGGGCTCAGTATAATTCTAGCTATCTCTGTGCTTAAGTACTTACTACCTCAAAATACCTGATGAATCTCACTAAACATCATGAAGCACAACTGGTGAAAGAATGGGCCTATGACATAAATCTCTATCCTTTAGAGAAAAAAATCAGAATTAATACCTTTATATTCTGTAAAGAAGACAGAAAAGACGATCTCAGGCTTACAAGTAGATAAGCTCAGCACTGCCTTATAAGATGACTATTAAAGAGATAGAAAAAGAAAGGGGGGGGGAGGGAGGGAAACGGACCCTAATGATGTTTATTCCTACATCCCACAGGTGCCAAAAACTAGCACCAACGGCATTATTATTAAGTTTCACTAAAACAAATACTTTACTTTCTATTTCCTAAGCAGGCTTCATTGCTTATAAAGTATATATATTTGCAAATTATCTGGTTATTGTAAAAACTGTAATAGGCACGCAGTTATCAATGTGTTCTCATTCTTATTCACAAGGATATTTATGAAGGGGAAGAAAAAAGAACTGAACTTGAACTAGAATTACCAGAAAATGTTTATAGGTAGCATAAGGATGTCCAAAGTCAGAGTGGTCTGACCCAAGCATAATGATGTTTTAAATTTTATTTTAAGAATAAAGGAAGGAAACATTAACAAACTGGCATCCATTTACAACACAGCGTAAGAAAAATACAAACAATACAGAGTTACAGACAAAGTGGTAGGAAATTAACAATGGTTGTTGTATTATGATTGATATCATCAAAGTGATTTCTCAGGAAAACAAATAGAGACATGCAATAATGATTAAGCCAGTAATCATTAACTGTTCCTTTCAGTAAAGCAATAGAAGACAGTAGTACAGTTGTGAGCTATCCTGTATATACGTACATATATAATTTGCCCTTCTTTCCCTTCTCCTTTCCCACACACCTGTTGCCCCTTACTTTTGAGCATTTTCCTTTCCTTTCACAAAGTCTATCGTACCTCCTAGTTTTTATTCACTCTTTCAGGTTCTTACACTAGTGAGACAATATGTTGCTTACCCACCAAGCATAATGATATTAAAAATGGAAAATACGGATTTCTTTTCTTCCCTTGGCTGTTTAAATGTCATTGGTTTTCACTTCATTATGTTTCTTGCTCTATGAAGTCTCTTTGAGTGTACTATTTTCATCTGATTAGAAGATTTATACCTACAAGATACATCATGCTTGAATATCCAATTGTCAAAATATTTCTATTGAGATTCCTTACAACACCCAAGTCCACCTTTATTCCAAGACCATGCACAGTAATCTCTACCATTTGTGTTGCTTGTTTTGATTGATGGTGTTTCTCTCTGTAGCATTCCAACCAGAAACATGTGAGTGGTCTCCTTAGTACTTACATACAAAAACATACCACTCATTCATAGTGCTTTTAATATAACCTATCCTATTGTGGCAATTACACAGGGTCAGCCCCCTAAGAAGACTCACAGGACCCAAGATGCCAATGCTTACATACATTCTGTTCATGGAGGGAAAGAAAGGTATATTATAGTCAGCATTACAATAAGTGTACAGGTCTCAGCAAGGCACCCAGAGAGGTCAGGCTTGAGCTTTTTGGTTCCTTCTCTGTCAGCACCAGTCCAGGACACACTCTTTATTGAGCCAAAGGAAGTCCTTAGAATGAGAGGATTTGATGTTCAGTGTAATCCAGGGCTTCTTTAGGAACGTATCCTTAGGACATAACCCTAGGATCTTATGAAGCCAGGCTCAAATCGCAAGTCTCAGCGTAACCAAACAATGTTCAGAAGCTCAAACTTCTAAGACCTATGGTTCCAAAGCTGTCAGTCAATACAGCTGAACATTGCTTGTGCTGAGCAAAAGTCGGTGTTATGGAGGGACATTTCTTGTTTTAGCAAAACAGCTCAGGCCTTCCAGAATGAGCTCACATAACGTATGCCCCCCATTTCCTATCAGTAAAGTTTAGAATATGTTATCCATATCCACTGGGATTCATATTTCTCTCTTCATTTTATAGATCTGTCATAATCCATGCTGTGTTAACAATAAATTGGCTGCAACTTTCTATGCATACAATTTTACTTCATAAATTCATGATCAGATTTTTCTCCTAGTGCCATCAAAGTAGGAACAACTGCTCCCACAATTGCTGTTTGCTACAGATGGAGAGAAAAACCACAACAGATTCTGTCTCTGTCTCTGTCCTTCTATCCTCACCCCATATTTACTCAAGAAAATGTGACTTAGATCTTCCAGCTATGGGTAGAGTTTATTTTTTGGTTTATGCTGTAATTTAAGCAACCTGCCATTTGGCCCTGTGTAACAGCATAACCCAATGGTATTCAAAGTGTCTGAACTAGATAATGATATTGCAAATAGCCTATGGTAAGTCCTGCTTGGAAAAAGAAGAATCACATCTGTAGACTTTTGGAACAAATCTCATGTGCACTTTTAAAAAAACTATTCTAGTTCTGCTTGGAGAATTGATCCTGGCTAGATAGAGACTTTGATTCAGACTGGGCCTGAACTTGGATCACTAGAGAGTAATTATTCAACTCAAAAGCACTGCATATCCACTGGGTATGATTTTTTTCTGTGGCTTACAAAGTCAAGCAAACCTGACAGCATCAAGTGATATTGTTACACTCAGTACCAGCCCACTTAGGCTCTGGGGTCTTGGTTTAATTGCACACAGTGATTGCTCACAATCCTCGCATGCTTAATGCTACCCACTACCATCCCTCCTTCAATATAAATGAACCCATGGGGGTGATTCCTAAAGCAGCTTAACTGAGTGTGAAAAAATTATAGCCTGACTTTTAGATGGGTCGCATGATATGATGTCAATAATGAAAACTGGAATTTAGGAATTCCTCTCAAATGAAGATCATTCTGTTCCTTTCACATGGACTAAATAGATAGGGCAAAGATATTCCAGATTCCTGGAGGCAGAAATGGTTAAAACCCGCAAGATTAAAATATATAAATGTTTATTATAAATCCTGATAAAGAGATATGTGGAGGAACCACATAGAATTCACCCAGAACTTGATAATAGTGTGTTCCATGTGAATGCTTCTCAACAGGACCACCCAGGGAGACAAAAAGGACAATACTCCTGTTAAATAAAGCCAGATTCTAGTTGCCTATTGCCCATTGTTACATGGACTATTTCCCCACAATCTTCAATAGACTTCTTATCAGAAGAGTTAGAAGGTCAAATTTTACATTTTTCAATTTCTCTCAAACTTTGGGTTATGAATAACAGTTGTGGTTTGTCAGTGAGATGCAGATTTGTGATGTGTGAACACAGAAGTGAGGAAGAATCTATTTTCCAGTGCATATAGTAGTGCACAAGCAACTTTTCAGACAGGCAAGTATGAGGCAGTGTAGTGGGCTGACAACTGGTGGTCAACTTATAACCCCCAGCTAAACTGAGTAAGCATGGTTCTGGGTGTAGGAGGCCCACCTGAGGACTGTTGCCAGCAGCATAAGAGGCAGAACTGGAGAAGAAGGCTGTTGGGAACTGAGGAAGGCTGTCGGGAGCTGGTAGAAGCTGTGAGGAGCTGTTGTTTCTGTTAGAGGAGCTTGTCATGCTGGCTTTCCTGATGAACTTGGCTGTTTTCATCCTCTGAGGAGCTCAAGACTTTGTTTGGCACTGAAAATAGTTTTGGTTCACTTTGGGGGAGCTGTAGTCCTTACTTTGAGTATTGTTTCCTGGCTCTGGAGGGGAAGATGGTGTTCTACCAGTTTCCTGAAGAAGCTTGCTGCATTGGCTTTCCTCATTAGAATTCAACAGTCTTGATCATCAGAGGAGCTCAGGACCTCATTGTTGCTGAGAATGGCTGTGGTACTTTTCAGGGGAGCTCTGGTTCTTACTATGAGCATTGCTTCCTGGTTCCAGCGCACATCCCTCTGCCTACTAGCACAGATCCTTCATCCCACTGGCACAGAATTTCTAGATTCCATCACTGACCTTTGGGTCTTCCCAGTGCAGCCTCATGAAACAGGCCTGTATGAGACGTTGTTATGGGCTGTGGGCCTCCAGTTGGATTCATGGGTGGCATTGTTATGAGCTCTAGGTATTCAGCTGGACTCATGCAGAACATTTCTGTGGATCCAGGCCCTTGGCTGGATACCCTAGTCTCAGTGTGTGGGCAGATTTCCTGCACTCTTTTGTATATGATTCTTTGGGTGTTTATTATAAATAATCATATAAAATATGCATCCTATATTATATTGTTCACCTTGTAAAAAAACTCAGACCATAATAGGCAGTAAGTCTGTTTGTGCTAATGTCTAGTCCAGTGATGGTGAACATTTTAGAGATGAGTGCTAAACCTGCAACCAAAAATTTACTTATTTACCACAAAGTACCCAGGCTGCCATTAAACCTGAAAACTGAGGTTTTAGTTTAGAAAAAAAACAGCTCATACATTAATGTATTTTCTCTCAAAAGATAAGCAACATGTATGCCATAGGCTTTTTACCACTGGTTTAGACCAAAGGTTCATACATGTGTGCATGTGGCCATGCTGGTAGAATGTCTAAACTGTGGGTCCTCTGGTTTAAGCCTGAACCCAATACTCCAGCTAATGCCACCAGCTCTCACTCGTCCACTTCTTTCAGTGATTTTCTAATACTATAGTGATTTTTTTGTTTTGTTTTAAATACTTTTTTCCTTGGGCTACCTAGGATTGGTTCTTTTTCCTCCATTGATTACTGATGCATACACTTTGCCATCATCTCAGGACTTGCTCAACATCTTCCTCATGAAAAAAGTTCCCATGTTTTCCAGGATATAGGTGGATGCACCTTTGATGTTCTGTCCCCTCCATTTCCCAAGCTTCTGTTGTCAACTCCACTGTAGGCTGTCTAGTGGCAATAATCCAACCTCAAACCTTATGTAGTTCCCTTGAGCAAAGACTTTATGGTCAACATTGCCCTTCAGCTGGCGCGGTCCACATGACACACCCTGTGGATGCCAAACTTCATGTGGCAGGCCCATTGTTAGGGCAACCTGTGGAGTTTTTTTGCATTCCTTTCAATACACTGGGATGAAATGACATCATTCTTAAAATTTCTTTTACAGTCCTAGCAGACAAAGATTTGCACAACGGATGTTACTTGCTTGTCAATTAAGATTTACATAAACATGCTTACCCTCTTAGGGTTGATTATTTTTTAAGTATGTAACAGGTGTTTAAGTCTTATGGACAAGTTAGCATATGTTTACTGAGGCAGCATAATAATTTTTAAACTTATTCATTTTTTATTTTAAAGAGAATTAAAAAGAAGAACAATAGCAAAATGGTAACAACATAGACAAAACAAAACAAAGCAAAAGCAGTAAGAATGATACAGGGTTTCATAACAAAACGACAGGGATTAACAGTGGTTGTTATATTACACATTTTTATCTTCATCAAAACTGGTCAGATTTCCAGATATAAAAATGCAAGATTAATCAAACCATTGAAGAGAATAAAAATAAAACAGAAAATTATAAACACTACAGAGTTTCACCAAACAAGATGATAAGAATTCAACAATGGTTATTATGTTGCATATTGTTGTCTTCAAATTAGTTGTCTAGATTAATAAGCATGCAACATTGATGGAAAATAATAAAGTATTATCTGTTCCTGTCAATAAACCACTAGACATCAGCCGTACAGTTATTGCAGCCATCTATCCTATACCTTTCCTTCTATCTTTCCTTTTCTCCTTTCCCTTACCCCAGTTGTTTTTCTTTTAAGCAATTTCTTTCCCTTTCCAAACATCTATTGTACATTTTGAGTGCCACTGACTCTTTCATGTTCTTACACTAAGGAGACAACACGATGTTTACACATGGGTCTGGTTTATTTCACTTATGAGTATGGTCTCTATTTGCTTCCATTTACCTATAAAAAAGCCTAATAATTTTTAACACAGTTTCAGTACCATCAATATGCTTACATAGAACAAAGTTCCACATGTGTACATACAACGTTATTGCTAGAATGAACAAGCTACAAACTATTCACATATTTCAAGGGGCCAGCACATTTTTTAAACAGTAACTATCACCAGGGTTCTTAAATTTGCATGGATGAATAAGAATACAATAATAAATTGGAAATAAATTGTATGAAAAATATTCAGCTAAGGAGGTAGGGAATGGTGAGGATACTACTTTAAATAACTTGGTCCAGATAGGCTCCCAGAATAGGGGTCATTGGGATATAGAATCGTTTGAGGGAGTAAACCGTACAGATATTGAAGGGAGAGAGTGTCAGGCTGAGAAAATAACCATTGAGGTGGTAATGTGAGAGAAATGTCACTAGTGGATGGAGAAATGCCAGGGTAAAAAGAAATCAGGCCAGATTACATGTGGTCTTTCTAAGGCACTATAAGCATTTTTGAAAATATTCCAAGGGAGTTAAGGAGCCATTGGAAGGTGGACACCTGATGTCTTCTGTGAGCCCTTTCCAAGTGAAGAGACATGACATGGCTGTTGAAATGAACGAACTGCATTCAAAAAGGAGAGCAGGCTGGGAGATCATAATATTCCAGTTGTGGAAGTACATAGCTAATTTGAGACCCCTTTTAATCTTTTGGGGAAAGTTGCAAAGGCAGTTAGGAGAATGGAATTCAAAAGAGAAACTCACAGTGAAAACAAAAATTTACTCTGTGGCTGACACTAGGTAAAATCACTTGAAGAGTGAATTTAGCCCAGAGTCAGAGAGGGCTGATGACTAATTCATGAGGTCATCACAATTTAAAAAATATTTATGTTAAACGTGTGCTAAAATGTAAGCATACATTTGAACATTTAAATTCTTGGAATTAGAAGCTCTTCTCATTGGAAAAATGAAGACATACAGCTCAGTTCTTCACCTTTCATCACAAAGAATAGAGTGAGCTATTCACTTCATTACACAGAAAGCAAGCTATTAGTGTGGTGAGCTTTCTGTCACCCACAAACCTAAGGGAAGTGCTTGAAAGAGAATATCTGATATACTTCATATGCATTTTGGGGGCACAGTAGGCTACTGAATCTGGACTTTTCCTGGAGTCCAAAAGAGAAACGTTGAGGTGCAAATGATGCTTTAGCTTTGATCCCTAAGGTTGTCGGACAAGGCATGAGCATGTGTTACATCGGTCATATGTAGCCCAACAGAGGAGGGTGTCAACATACTGTTCCTGATATCTCTTCAGCCATGTAGTGAACCTCAGAAGGAGGTAGGAGGAAGGGCGGTTTCTGAGAAGGTAGAGGATGAGGAAGGAGTGTGAGAAAACCCAGGAGAGACCACTGTTCTCTCCTGTAGGTGAGTTTCTGCAGTAACAAGGCAACCAGAGTGCAGATCAGCTTTATGAACTTCTGAGGTCAGAGGGATTCATCACTGGATAACTATGAGAGATTATACAAACAGCTAACTTCTCTGCTCCCTTCCTTTCTTCCCTGGTGTTCCAACTCAGGAATCAAAAATTACATGTAGTCAGAAGAGTAGCGAGGAGTAGCAGAGCAAGTTGGAAAGTAGAAAAGTGATTCAGGGTTCTCTTTCCTCACTGGAGTTTCCAGCCCAGTTCAAGTCTTCAGGGAGAGGGCATGGACTTTCAACATTATTAGCACTGGTTCCAGCTCTTGTAAGACTGGTCAAAGCCAAATCCATTTTCCAAGACAGTAGCATTCTCGGAATGACATAGAAAAAAAATGAATCAACTATTGATTGCTGATTAAATTGGATTCCAAAGTTCAGACAAACATAAAGTACTATGTTCTAGTAGTTAGTATTCCTTTAGTTCACTAGTTGTTTCTATTCCCAATTCTGATAACTTAGGCTGCATTTCATAACTGTTTAATTCTACACTATTTGCTTTGACTTTTTCCCAGCCAAAGATCTCATCACTGTTTCTTTCCATGTGCTAGTTAGTGTCAGAATCATATAATTACAATGAGTGTAGCTTAGCAGTGTTCACATTGAAAGAAAGGACAATAAAACCAAGACAGAGAAATAAGAAACTTGGCAATCAAATGAAGGAGCAAAAATTTTCATGACCTCATATCCTTGTGTACTTGGTCTCGTGTATAGCCTTATGAGAGGTAGGTAAGCAGGTCCAGGGCACAGGACAGGCACAGTGACAGAGAAAGGATCATTCAGCAATGATAACAATTGAAACAGGAAGCTCAAACACAGGGTTCTCTACCTAGAAATATGTCATTTTTTGTCAATTCTAGTGTACCATGTTTTGCTGTCAAGAAAGAAGTCTTTGAATACACTCAAGAAAAGTAAATACTTTGAATAAATAACTCTCTTATGCCCAATTGATGAGACAAGGGTTTCTGTTTATCCTAGAGTAACACTAAATAATTGATGAAAAATAAAATGGTTAATTTATATCCAAAATAAGTTTTCACTTTACTTTCAATGGGGAAAATTTTGTGCACTTTCATATATATATTTTTTTTAATTTTAAAAGTAAAAGAACAAAAACACTAACAAACAGACACACAGTAGCACAAGAACAGTACAAAAACTCAACTACAGATAAGGTGGCAGGGGATCAACAATGGTTGTTGTATTATACATTTCATAACTTCAAAGTGTATATTTAGGACAATACAAATAGACATACAAGATTGATCAAACAATTAATCATCGATTGTTCCCCACATCAAAACGACATGAGACAATAGTGCAACCATGTCAGCCATCCTGCACATATATACATACACAGCTCTCCCCCTCTTCCTTTTCTCCTTCCCTTCATCCTGATTGCTCTCTACTTTTGAGAAGTCTCCCTTCATACCTCCTGATCTATATTCCCACCTCCAGGTTCCTACATTAATGATACAATACGCTGTTTGTGCACTTTCATGTATGAATATGATTTTTCATTTTCATTTTACTTTCAATGGGGAAAATTTTGTACACTTTTGTGTATGAATATGATATCTCTTAAAGGAAAACTTGAAATATTAGTAAACATGAGTACTAAGAATGACTTAACCTTCAAAATACTGTTTTCATGTGAGATATAAAACTAAATATATGTGTTTCTAGGAATAGAGTACTTGGAAATCTCATAATATGAGTCAAGAAGCCAAAAATCATCAACTAAACTGTAGTTTCCATAGTTAAACCAGGTGAGTTGTGCAAAGTGAAATATCAGAGATATTGGATCTGTTTTACCTCGGATTCTTTAGAGGTAAATTTCACATGTAATTTGTTTTTTAACACTCACTGCCTCTATACCACTGTCCCCATGTAATGGTAAAATTTTGCCATGAACCAGTAAGGTCCTTGATGTTCATAGGGAAAAACAGCAAAAAGATTTAGAAACAGCAAGAGACAAAAGCTGAGGTCGGGTGGAACCCTTTCTCTGGATGGGAGGAAAGGTACTGCCCAAGAACTGCAGAGTATTTATTTATACACTCAGGAGGCTGATATCAATTTCAACCTTTCTGCCTAGCAACCAGTTTGCAAACCTGAAGCAACTTGTTTACATGGTTTGATGCTTAGGTGTCAAGTTTTATAGTCAATAGGTCATCAATACGCTGAGAAGGGGCTCAAACACAAAGCAGTAGTTACACAACGCTACCTGGCACTTGTGTGAAACACTTCTGCTCTTTTAATTTTGTATCCAGCTCAATTTCATTTCTCCCATTATGAAATTATAAATCATAACAGTAGGAGATTAGGAAAAGAAAAATGTAATTTATGGTTGAGTCATAAAAATCATATGGCATGGAAGAAATATGGTTGTAATTTTTATATTGTTATTAAAATGTGGTTCTCTTTCCAAAAGAAACCTCATCCTTCTGTAATAATAATATGCATTAATAACATAAATAAATACATACATACATGGTTCAGTATCTGATCTTTCAGGATTACTTTACCTTTTTGCGACTCAATTTTCCTTCATAGATAAAATTGGAATGCATCAAAGCCAGGCTCCTGATATTCCTCTAAAAGCAGAATGAGTTAATAGCTATCTGATACTCATGATAGTATCTCATCAAAAAATTGGAATTCAGTACACGGGTGTTAGCCAGAATGCCCAGTGGTCATTCAGCAGCAAGTACTGTGTGCCTGCTGTTTCATAAGTGGCAGTAGAAATGTTTGAAGATATCAGACTTTGTTTTGCTCTTGTTCATCTCACAGCTTAGTGGTGCAGAAAAGCCCATAAATTCAGAGATGTAAGAAAGCATACGTGTTAGCAACAAAGATGAAGGTCAAAGTGCTAAGGAAAAATAGTGGGGAAATCTTAAGCAGCTGAGGAAGTTTCATAACAATAGCTTATTTGAAAAAAAGACTCTACAAATAAGTGAGAGACAAACTTGATTCTTTTTTTTTATTTTAAAGAGACTAATAAAAAAGAACAATAGCAAAATACCAACAATATAGAGAAAAGCAAAACAAAGCCAAAACAATATAAATGATACAGGGTTTCAGAACAAAATGATCCATCTTGTCTAGTGAAATTCTGTATTGTTTCTAATATTTTGTTTTTATTTTTTATTCTCTTTAATGGTTTGATCACTCTTGCATTCTTCCATCGGTAATCTGAGCAACTTCATTGAAGATAACAATATGTAATATAACTTAATTCTTGAGAATTGAGAGGTAACTTTGGATTGTCAAAGGAAACTCCTCGTCATGTCATTGGTGATCACATTAAGAAATGAGGGTAGAAATTTGAAATAATTTATGAAAATCAAGAATGGGCATATAGCAAGCACATATGATGAATTGAACATACTATGTCCTGTGTATATTGTTTCTTACTGTGTAGCAGTCTCAGCGCACAGACATGAACTCTGTAACACTGGTAGTATTGGGCATTTGGGTATCTCAAGGTCTCCAGGAACCATGTCAGCTTTCATCCTGGGCTGAGTTTCTTCTGGAAATCTCAGCAATGCCTGAGGACATCTCATTGACATTGACATGAGTGCACACATATCGCGGTGGTATGACATTTTTACTTCTTAATTTAGACACTGATGACAAGCATGTTTGTGAAAAAAACTAATAAATATATTAGTGACTTCTGAAGAAGTATATGTTTTGGTTACACTATTAAATGTTTAAAGTTATAGATTCATTCCAAAAATATTGCTTCCAAAAGTCCATAAATGTCACTAAATCAACCCAATCCAAAGTGTTAAGGAGCTCCAATACTAACTAAACACTAATATGAGCAAAGAGTTAGATACCAAATAGTGTTTCACTAATCATATGTCTAAAGCACTATACATGTGAAATAGTTGTAAATATTATTTGTAAGATATTTTGGTAACTGCATACATATAAAAATAAGGCTTTATAAAATAAAGATTGATAATTCTTAAGGATAATTATTACACTTGAACCTGAAAAAGTAGTTTGTTTTAGAAGAAATATATAGAACAAATAGCAAACTTTGACTTCGTCATGTCTCAGGGATTTCAGCAGAAATTTTAAATGTTAAACAACGACAACTGGATCGCAGTTATTTCATCTTCTCGGGAACTCCAGAGTGCATCGTACTGTAAGGTAACGTCCACCAAACCGAATCTTATTTCGCCTCACTTTGGTGCTTTGGTCTTCTCAATCCGGAATTATTTACACATGATATTGTTAGAGAAAATATGATCTTGGAGGACAAAATGATCTCCGTAGCTCTGTGGGGGAAAGCACGCCTTATTTTAACTGCATTGCGTGCAGCCAAGGAACGTTTACCTGCACAGCTCTGCACCGTACTGAGCTCCAGGCTCCTGACGGGACTGAGCACAGTGCCTGCCCCGCGAAGCTGTTTTATCAGCGCAGCTAAGAGGTGCTTGCTACTCATACGATGAAAGATAGATACTTACTTAATTATACTAATTAAATCACAGGACAGAACAGTCTTTGCTGAAGTTTAAAAAAATGGAGTAATGGTGTTAGGTTTTCTGGATGAGTGCAGTTCTTCATTTTGTGTTAACTCTCAAATCGACCTGAGAGTATTTTCAAGTTTTTCTTAATTTAAATCACAGATGTACATGTTTTCTTTGAGTTGGGTCAAGATGTAAGTCCCAAAATAGCCTGTGGCTCTGAGATGGGGTGCATATCTTTAAAATGTCACCCTGGTAGCTCTCTGCCCTACTCTTCTTCTGGGCTGCCCTATCCTTCAGTGTTTCCAGCGAGCTTCTCCTAGGTCTGTTCCCTCTGACAGTGAATTCTTCTGCTCATCTGCCTGCGTGGTTCTTGCTCTTTTTCTAACTCTGGGCTTAGAAGGCACCTTCTCAACGAGAGGCCCACCCAGGAGACTCAGGACTGAGCTCCGACCAACAGCATCCATCCACACACTCGATTCTCCTTTTCCTCCCTCATGTTTCTCTTTCAGTCCATGGCACTTGTTACCCTGTAAATTCTATGTAGTTTATTTAGTACTCATTAATACTCTCTCTCCTCTGCAACAATGGAAGCTCCCTGAGGGTAGACGCTTTTACAGTTTTTCTAGTTTTGCTGTTTTGTTCTTTGATACATCCAAGCTTCATAGTACAGCAGCCAATAAAAAGTGGCTGTGTAGATTTTTTCTGAATTATTAATAAAATGAAAGTAGCAATTCTAAAAGTTACAGGAGATTGTTACTGGTACAGGTAATCCCATTGAAATACAATAAAAAGGAGGTAAGAGTCCTATTTTTAAAGCTTTTCATACACAACCTAAGAAAAAAATAAACAGTTGGGATATATATTTTATACCATATATTAATCATTTTCTCACCACGAGGACAAATACCTGACACCTGCATGTTAAAGGAAGAGAGGTTTATTGGGCTGATTATTTCAACCAAGGCAGAGGGGTGTGGCAGAAGAAAGGTGCGGCAGTTAACCCTATAGCCGCCAGGAAGAACAGAGAGAGAAGGAGAGGGAGCACCGAGGGGGAGGGGGTGGGGAAGGGGGAGAGGGACAGGGCCAGAGACAGAGACAGAGACAGAGATCGAGAGTGAGCCTGGGACAAGAACACACCCTGCCAGGTCACACCCCCAGTGGCCCATGTCCAACCAGTCCCCATCTAATAGCACACTGGGCCAGGAATTCATCAGTGATCAGTGCACTGAGGAGTATGGTGCCACTGGGGTCCAGTCACCTTCCTAAAGCTCCACTTCTGAACACATGAGACTTGGGTGGCACTTTCTAGATCCAAACCACAATACAGAATATTTCCAATCATGGGATAGTCTTTACTTAGATATTACCTTTCTGCTTATCTTTTCATGATTCACATTATTAATATAGTTAAAATGTAAAAAAAATGCATGGCAAAAGCATGAGAGATCTTTCTTGCTTTCGTTTTAATTTAGCATTTACTCAGATGACTGGTTGATGTGAATCAGGGTCTCACCTGAAATGCTATGCCTGATGTGTTAGCGGGCTTTATCCAGGGCAACAACAGTGTATATCCACACGAGCTCTCCATTTAGTGAACTCAATCAGGGTAAGGTGTTGGAAGAGTGGTAATGCAAATGGTGATCTAGAGTGTTCCATAGCCCTATTGAAAGCAATTTGATAGCTATGTCCATATTGTAAGAAGAACCTTCACATATTATCTAGAAGTGCTTTTTCCAGGGAGATGGCCAATAATCACATGTAACTTTCAAAATTAAACACAGCAGTCTTCTTTGGTTGTCACAAACAGATATCATATACCGGGAGACTTTAACAACCACAATTTATCTTGCTACACTGCCGGAAGCTAGAAATCCAAGGTCAAGATTTTGTCTAAGTTAGGTCCTGGTGAGGGGTTTTAGTTTGTCAGTGGCTACCTTCTCATAATGTTTTTACATGGCCTTTCTGTGGTGCCTGCAACGGATCTCTGTCTCACTCATAAAGTGACTAATTCTCTTGATCCAGGGCTCCACCCTTAGTATTTCTTTTAATCTTAGTCACCTCCTGAAATTCTTACCTCCAATTACAGTCACCTTCAGAGCTAGGACCTCAATACTGTATAGAATTTGGAGAGAACATAATTTAGTTCATAGCACCGACATATAAATAATATTTAGCAAATTTAAAAATTTAGCCCTCAGTCACTCCACCCAGGTTTCAAGCGTTCACTAACCACATACGGCCACCAGTACCATTTTGGACAGTGCAGATACGGAACAGAACATCCCCACCATCACAGAGCACTGAGGTAGCACTGTCCTTCTCATTGTGTTGTTTTAGGCTTATAACCTCAATCCTCTGAATTATGCACAATAGTTTTTCTACGTAGCATATTGTTTATCTTGGTGATTGTATCAGTATACTTTAAATACTTTTACTAAGGGTTATGAGGTATTGAAGTTATTGGTCGCAGTGTTTTTAATCAGTAATTTGGATTAATGAGGTTGATCCTGTTGCTTAGATTTTCTATCTTTCCTGATGCTTTGTTTAGTAGTTGTTCGATCATTTGCTGCAAGAAAGGTCTTTAAATCTGAAAGTACTCATTGTATACATGAAATTTCCTTTCAATATAATTTAATTCTGACCATTGTGTTCATGTATTTTGAATATTTATGATATGATTTCCTGATATTTGACTTTTTCACTATTATGGAGCAACCCTCTTAGTCTGTCTTTACCTTTTTTTTTATGTCACAGCATGTACTCTGGAACTTTCTTAGTCTTTCTGTTTCTGTGGTGAATGTTTTCTATTTTCTTTTCCTTTTGTTTGTATTTAAGTAAAATTCCTGTAGGTGGGGACAGCCATGTCTTTTTCTCTAACCCATGCTGGAATCTCTGGCTTTAATTTGAGTGTTAATCCACTAGTATCTAATAAGGTCACTGATTACTGGATTTACCTCTACCCTTATGCTGCTGATGTGGTCTTTGTCTTCTCTGTCTTTATCCATTCTCTGTTCTTGTTCTCTGTTATATGAACATATAATTTGGATTTAGGCTTTGTGGTATTCTTGCTATAGTTCTCTATGTTTCTAGTTGTTTCTATAAGAGTTACTATGCATATTTGAGTTTTCCCAGTATTCCAGTAGCTGTATGGTGCCCCTCACCTCAAAATGCAGCATGCCAGCAACTTCATGTTCTCCTCCTTACCTGCCTTCATGCTAAATCATCATACATATTAGAGCTACATATGTTGTGAACTTTGAGAAACAGTGCATATTTTTAAATTTAAAGTTTTTATATCAGAAATAATCACAGAATTTTCTTCTACATTCATGAATATATTTAGTTTTTCTGATGTGCCTCATTCTTTCTGGAACACCCATGTTTCTGTTTCATATTTATATTCAGTGTAAAGAACATCTGTTAGGAAGAATCTTTTTGTCATCTAGGTCAAGTGTTGATAAATCCATTTACTTCCTTCCATTTGGAAATATTTTTATATCAATGTCAATATGGAAAACTACTTTTGCTGATATAAAATGTTTGGTCAGAATGTTTTTCTTTTTTTCCTCATCATTTACAAATGTTGCTCTGCTGTTTCCTGACCTCCACAAATTTTATCTATGTCTGTTCTGGGGGGTGAGGTAGGAATACAAAGTGATGTTCTCTCAGAAAGAAGTTATTATCCTGAAGACTGAGCGACAAAGAGAAGCTAGTCATAAGAATACTGAAGAAAAAGTAATTCAAGGACTGGGGCAAGATGGCGACCAGGTGAGCAGCAAGGGAGCGAGCCTCTTTGATAAACACCACCAGCTCGAGACAGACTTGGCGAGCGTGAATACCGGGACCTCAGCTGGGAAGTTTAAACTGGGCGTATTTCTCTGAGATGCCGGGGGAGATGTGGTAGGGCGGACCAGGCTGCCGGGGCGAGACGTGGAAAAGTCCCAGACGCTGGG
>PVLD010017934.1:0-40368 GCA_004027595.1 Dinomys branickii | reverse complement strand
CAGCGTCTGGGACTTTTCCACGTCTCGCCCCGGCAGCCTGGTCCGCCCTACCACATCTCCCCCGGCATCTCAGAGAAATACGCCCAGTTTAAACTTCCCAGCCGAGGTTCCGGCATTCACGCTCACCAAGTCTGTCTCGAGCTGGTGGTGTTTATTAAGGAGGTTCGCTCCCTTGCTGCTCACCCGGTCGCCATCTTCCCCGGATCCCTGTCCCAGTGGTTTTAAAATGTGCTACTTCTTTCTGTGTTTCTTATAAGAAATCCATTTTCATTTAAATTGTGTTTTCCTTCAAAGTGATGCACCGTTACTCTTTGGCTGCTTTCAGGACTTTTCTTTTTCCGCGCTTTTCAGTTCTATGATGTGTCTTTGTGTGGATCTCTTGGGGGTTGTCTTCTCTGAGATCCTCTCAGCTTCTTGAATCTAATTTCTTATGTAAAATTTGGAGAGTTCAAATCCATTATTTTTTTCAATATTTTTCTGTTCCAATCTCCTTCTCCATGATACTCTATGTCCAAATGTTAAATATTGTGTTATATCCCCATATGTTCCTAAGGCTCTGAGTGGGTTTTTTGTTTGTTTGTTTGCTTGTTTGTTTGTTCATGTTTGTTTTTTGGTCCTGAGTCCTGGGAATTGAACCCAGGACCTTAGCACTGAGCTATATCCCCATCCCTTTTGTTGTTGTTTCGGCTTTTTCCATTCTGGGCTTTGGGGGCTTATTTGTTTGTTTTTAAACACAGGCTCACTCGGTCGCCCAGGCTTGGCTTGAACTCGCAGTCTCCCTGCATTCTCCTCCCAGAGCGCTGACAGTACAGGCACGCATCACCACTCCCAGCTTCTGTTCATTTTTTTTCAGTCTACTTTCTCTGTATTTTTCGGAGCAGATAATTTTTTTCTTATGTTATTTTAAGGAGAATAAAAATTTTTAAGTGATAAAAATGATGCAGAATCTCAAAACAAGATGATAGGAAATTAACAATGGTTGTTATATGGCATATTGTTATCTTCAAAGTAGTTGTTCAGATTACCAGATATAAGCATGCAAATTAATCAAACAGTTAAGCATTGACTGTTGCTTTTAATAAAATAGAAATTAGTAGTACAATTATCTTAGCTATCTTTGTGTATATATATATTTTTTCCCTTCCTTCTTTCTTTTCTCCTTTCCCCCATCCCAGTTGTTCCTGCCTTTTGAGCAGTTTCTTTCCCTTTCACAATATCTGTTGTATCTTTTGGATTTATTTGCTCTTTCCGTTTCTTACACTAAGGAGACAATATCATATTTATACATGCAGGTCGGATTTATTTCACTTATGAGTATGGTCTCTAGTTGCATCCATTTACCTATAAAAGCCTCGAGTTTATCTTTCTTTGTATCTGAGTTATACTTCATTGTATAAAAAGACCACCTTTTAAATCCATTCCTTAGTTGATGGACATTTTGGATGTTTCCAAGATTTAGCTATGACAAATTGTGCTGCTATAAACATTAATGCACATAGATCACTGTGATACGATGGTTTCAGTTCTTCTGGAAAAATACCCAAAAGGAGAATAGTTGGGTTGAATGAGGCCTTTATTCCTAGTTTTTTGGTTTATTTTTGAAGAATCTCCACACTGATTTCCCAGTGACTGTATCAGTCTACACTCCCACCAAGAGTGAAGAAGGGTTCCTTTTTCCCCACGGCCCCTCCAGTATTTGTTATTGGCCCATTTCTTGATGACAGCCATTCTTTCTGGGGTGAGATGGGATCTCAGTGTTAATTTGCATTTCTCGAATGGCCAATGATGTTGAACACTTTTTCATATATTATTTGCCATTTGTATTTCTTCATCCGTGTGTATTCATCTCAGATGCCCATTTTTTTATTGTGTCTTTGAATTTGGGGGGCCTGATTTTTTAAAATTTTTTACGTGTTCTAAATAGAAGTCTTTTGTCTGAGGTGCAGTTGGCTAAAATTTTTTCCCAATTCGTGGGTTTGCTTTTTACTCTGTTGGTGATTTCTTCTGATATGCAAAAAACTTTTCAATAATATGAGATCCCAGTTGTTGACTCTTTGAAGTATTTCTTATACAGTTTGGTTTTTGTTCATAAACTCTCTGCCTACCCCTCTGTCTTCAAGATTTCTACCTACTTTCTCTTCCAGTAGATTTAATGGTCCTGTTTTAATATTTAGATCTTTGATCCATTTCAATTTTAGTTTAGTGCCTGGTGATAGACATGAGTCTAGTTTTATTCTTCAGCATATGTAAAGCCAGTTTTTCCAGCACCATTTATTAAAGAGGCTATCTTTCTCCCAGTGAACTTGTTTGGCCCTTTTGTCAAAGATAAAGTGGTGAGTGTGTTTGTAGTTATGTCTGCATCTTCTGATCTGTTCTGTTGATCCTCAGGTCTTTTTTTTTTTTTTTTTTGCCAGTACCATGCTTATTTTACTACAGTAGCTTTGTACTATAATTTCAAGTCAGCGATTGTGGTGCCTCCTCCTTGCCTTTGTTTCCCAGGATTGCTTTTGCTATTCTAGATCCCTTCAAGTTCCAGGTGAATTTTAAGAATGTGAGGTATAGATCTGTGAGGTATACTGATGGTATTTTAATTGGGATTGCATTGAATCTGTACAACAATTTGGGGAGTGTGACCATTTTCACAATGTGGTTTCCTCCTATCCATGAGCAAGGAATATATTTCCATTTTGTGAAATCCTCTTTGATCTCTTTTTTCAGAGTGCTGTAATTTTTACTGTATTGATCTTTTACTTCCTTTGTTAGATTGATTCCCATGTATTTCATTTTTTTATACTATTATGAAGGGTATGGTTTCCCTAATTTCTCTCTCAGTGAGTTTGTTGTTTGTCTACAGGAATGTTGTTGATTTTTGAGTGTTAACTTTGTATCCAGCTATGCTACTGAATTTGATTATTAAATCTAGAAGTATGTTGGTGGAGTTTTTGTGGTCTTCTATGTACAGTATCCTGTCATCTGCAAATAATGATAATTTCACTTCTTCCTGTCCTGTCCTTATTCCTTTTATTTCTCTCTCTTGTCTAATTGCTCTGGCTAATATTTCCAGAACTATATTGAATAGGAGCAGTGATAGTGGATATTCTTGTCTTGTTCCTGATTTTAAAGTTAAAGCTTGCTAGTGTTGTCCATGGTGTGATGATGGCTGTTCGTTTGTCACAAGTGGCATTTATCAGATTGAGGTAAGGACCACCTATCCAATTTTCTGTAGGGTTTTTATCATGAATGAATGTTGTACTTTATCAAAAGCTTTTTCTGCAGCTATTGAGATGATCATGTGATTTTTGTCTTTGGTTCTATTGATATGGTGTACCACATTTATTGATTTGCATATATTGAACCATCCCTGCATTCTTGGGATGAATACCACTTGGTTATGATGTATAATATTCATTTGCTGCATTGTTTCCTAGTATTTTATTGAGGATTCTTGCATCTATGTTCATTATGAGATTAGCCTGTAGTTCTCTTGTTTTTTTAGGTCTTTCTCTGGTTTTGGTATCAGGGTAATACTTGCCACTAGGAATGAGTTAAGGAGAATTGCTTCCCTTTTGACTTCATTAAAGAGTTTGAGGAGTACTGGCATTAAGTCTTCTCTAAATTTCTTGTAAAATTCAACTTTGAATCCATCAGGACCTAGGCTTTTCTTTGTTGATAAGTTTTTAATTATGTTTCAATTTCATTGACTGATATTAGGTTATTTCTGATTTTTATATTATCTTGATTCAGCTTTGGTAATTCATAAGTGTCTAGGAATCTGTCCATTTCTTCTGTGTTTTCCATCCTACAAAAGTAAAGATTTTTGAAGTTGGTATTGATGATCTTCTGAATTTCTATAGGATTTGTAGTGATCTCACCCTTTACATTCCTTATTGCATGAATTTGAGTTTTTTTCTTTCCTTTTTCTGATAAGGTTGGCTAGGGGCTTATTGATTTTATTTATTCGTTCAAAGAACCAACCCTCCAATTCATTAATGTTGTTTACTGTTTTCTTAGTCTCTGTTACATTAATTTCTGCAGAGCAGCTTATTTTTATTTTTATTCTATCTTTAAGTTCCCTGCTTCTTTCTTCTATCCTTTCTACCATGCTATTGAGATGATCCATTGAATTCTGAAAATTTTGGTGGTTGTAATTATTCACTCTAACATTTTCACCTGATTTTTCTCTACACTGCCCAATTTTTCTGTCTTCAAGCTTGCTATTTCTTTGAGACTTTTGCATTGTTTCACCTGTGTTTATTATCACTGTGGAAGCATTTCCACCATTACTTGCTTTTAAATACTCACACAATTCTGAAATCTGTGTCCTGAGTGTTAATGTTTGTCTTTCCTCATTTCTTTTGCACACTTATTGCTCTTGATGTGATGAGTGGCTTTTTAAGTTGAAACCTAGACATTTTGTGTGTTATGTTAGAAGATATCTGGAACTTATGTAAATCTTGTGTCATAGCAGGGCTCTTGTGAAGCCACTCTACTGGGCTGGGGCAGTACCACATCATGGCTACTGGTGGGTGTAGCCTTGTCCAACAAACATCAGGGTGGGTTGGAAATGAGAGGCTGGATGCCCCACTGTGATGCAGCTGCCTGGGAACTCCCCAGCCTTTTTCCCATGAGGTCTCCACTGGCCCTTTGAAGCATAGCTATGGTTGGGTGGTGGTGACTGTCTTGACTCCACACCAGTATGGAAGGGCCATCTCATCACTGCCAGGTCTGGGTGAATCCAAGCTCCCCACTGGCCTCTGGGAGGGCTCACTGCACCTCTGCAGAGACAAAAACCTAGACTTCACACTCTGTCATCTCTGACACAGAACCTGGCAACACTCAGATCGTCCTTATTCCAGCATGGCCAGGGTGGAGTCTAAGCCCCCCTCAACCTTGTTTACAGAGTGGGGTTGCCATGTTTCTTTCTTGTTTGGCTGGAGTAGAAACATCATTGGAAAAAGAAATGGTAAAGTTTCTGCCTTGTCAAGTGGCCCCTTTCTTGATCCTTCACTTAGAGAGGGTAAGCATCCATTGACATTGCCAAAGTACTGACTTCTCTGACGTCCAGTGTGGGATACACAACACAAAAAGAAAACTCACTCCCATGTTCTTCCCTGGACCACAAGAACCCTGGCTGGGCTGCCTTCTTTCCTCTACCTTTTGGAGTTGTATGTCTATTTAAGGTATAATGTTCCAAGTTTTTAATTGTACTGAGTGGGAGGAAGAAAGAAAAGTTCATCTACCCCACCTTCTCCAAAGCTCAATTCAAAAAATCAGAGAGAGAAAGAAGAAAGTAGCAAAAGTACAATAAAAAAGAATAGCAAACAAATGACAAAAAAGACAAGGATGATAGCTGTTTTCCTTCTCAAAAATCTCCACTGCCGAGGATCCCTTATTAGTTGTTAAGAAAGAGGTTACTTTTCTCCCTTCTCTCCTCTACGAATACAGAAGGTCAAGCTCAAACCTATGGAAATAAGCGTGAGACAATGATATGGTTTCTACACATAAACTTTCCTTGGTCTTTAGCCCCAGTAAATGTCACATTTGGTTATGAAGAATTTTTCAAAGCATCATTTTTAAAATATCTCCCCAATTTAATAACCATCAGCACAGATGAGAGGTTGAAAACGCATGTCCTACAGCTTACACCTTCTTGCATGCATAGCAATAGGATGGCTTCCCCGTTGATTCCAGTATCAGGCTCTCAGCTGCCCTGTGGGCTCCTCTGTGAAGAGTTTTGTCCCCAGATAAGCACCCGTGCCGCTTCTCTGGATGCCAACCGTGGCCCTCAGTGGCCCAGCTTGGGGAGGAATCCCTTGCTGTCCACTTCCAAGTCCCACTGGAGAAGCGCCACAGAGGTTTGCCAATACTGAGTAGCTTTGGCTTAAATTTCAACCTCAGACTAATCTCCTGTTGTAACACATACGCACAGCCTTCCCACAGGCTATGTCTTACCATTGCCTCGCACAAGCTAAGCTGTGAATGGATGAATGAGTGCATGGAATCACTGCTCAACACCTCAACCCATCCGGTTCTTAAAGAGGACTGTGGCCACTGACTCACAACCGCACAGCACATCACAGCCCTTTGGGAGGAAACTAGCTCATTCCAGCCCATGAAAAGAGTCGCTCACCAAGTGGCAGAAGTTAAAAGTAGGAAAAAATTGTGCACCGACCTAATAAAAGGTCCACTTCTGTACCTTTGCACAAGGCCCCCTAACTGGACATTGCATCACTAGACAAACAAAGCAATCCAGGGACCACATCTGCTTCACCATTGGACTGTAATGACTCCTTAAAATAAGGTGGCCCCACTGGGTCGTCTGATACTATTGTAAATGTCCTTTACATGTCAATGTAACAAGCCATTCTGGTAATCTTTTGGTGCGGTGGGGGGCGGGGGTTAGTACTAAGCTATACCTTCAACACCTTTTTATTTTGATACAGAATCTCACTAAGTCACTCAGTTGCCCAGGCTGGATTCAAATTTGAGATGCTCCTGCCATATCTGGCATTTTGTTATGTGGCCACTATCACCACTCCCACTTGGTCCCTGTCACTCCACTCTCTACCCTGATCAAATAAAAGAATCAACTCTACCTAAACAAAAGCAAAAAAAGTCACGTTTCTTTTCCCTTGAACTGTCATTGTATTCCTGAAACATTTTAGAAGAGCTCTTGAGGATCATTTTACCTGCACTACATTTTATTTTCTGAGGAAGAAAACCTGGAACATTACGGACAAATGATCAACTCACATTGCATATCAGGAAATTCACAGATGTTTGATGAAGCCCTGTTCATGCTATTCATTCTTTAGTTTTGTTTGGGGACCTTGCTTTTTCTTCTTTAGAAACAAAAGAAATCACCTTTTTAGTTTGTCACTTGTTACTAAAGCTGTTGAGACAATTTCCTCTGACTCGCTCTGCTACCGTGTAGGCTATGATTCGAGAATGACAAGACCCTTGACTGAAGTATGCGCAGATTCTGGGGTGGGATGAGGAGGATGAGCACCAGGAATGGGCATCCAGGGAAAATACTACACAGGAGGTCAAACTGGGCAAATAGGGGTTGGCTTTACATGTGAAGAGCAGAGATGGAGAGAGAAAGCAAAGGAATATGTTTAGGAACTGCAAAGCATTTGCTGGGCTGGAGCACAGTATAGAAGGGATGGTGTGTTGGTCACTTCTCCACTGCTGGGACAAAAGATCCAGTACCCATAACATAAAAGAGGAGAGGCTTCCTTGTGTTCATAGTTTTTAGAGTATTCAATCCATAGCTGGCTGGCTCAAGGCAGGAAGGGCTTGGCGGAAGGGTCTGGCAGAAGAGAACTGCTCACCTCATGGCACATAGGGAGTATAGAGAGAAGGGAGGGGCCAGGAAGAGAGATGAGCCCTTCCAGGCCACACCTCCAGTGACCGCACTCCAACCAGGCCCATTTCCAAACCAGGCCCCACCCCAAGACCGGCCTTACCTCCTAACAGCACACTGAGCTACTGAACTCACTAGCAGGAGAGCTAGGACTGCACTGAGTAGCTGCAGGAAGGCTCAGTATGCTCACAACTTGTATCCTGGGCAAACAGGAAAAGTAAAGGGAAAGAAAAACAGCTTGATTTCTGTTCCCTCCTCTTTGTAAATACAGGGAGTTCAGTAGAGCAAGTGCCCTACATAAAGGCAGGTTGAAGAGGCATTGACCACAGTAAGGCTTAGGGTTCCTGGATGATCGCTATGGAGGCAAGACAAGAAGCCCCACAAAGATGATGACCCAGAAAAGAAGCCACAGACTGAGCAGAATGTGATCTGAGGAAATTATGCCTGTAGTCAAGATGGAGCACTTGCAGTTGAATCCTGGGAAACTGTAACCAAGCTGAGAACAGTTGCATATTGGCAACAGGAAGACCTGCCTGGGAAAAGGACAGCTGATGGTTGCTACCATAATGAGCAGGCTCTGGTGCTCTGGTTGCCCAGACTTCCTTGGGGCCTCTGCAGTATAGTTCAGTGTTTTTGTGAAAGGAAACCTGTTGACAGGATTTTGGTGATTATGCTCATATGATTGAATATTTCCAGGAGCTCTAGGGAAGGAAGAATGAGTCACTCATCAATATTCCAAGAAGCTAACTACACTGGGGAATTGATGAAACATTGCCCGGATACAGAGGCTGGAAACTGAGCATTTGGTCCACAAAGCTTCAAGCTGGGGAGGACACACACAGAGCTGGCATTAGGAGGAACTGGCAGCCTTGTGGTTCGGCAGTTTTCTAACTCTTCCCCACAACTGTTCCTCTTAGCAGAAGTTCCACATGCTCAACACACTGCCGAGGCCCCAAACCTGCCTACCATTCATGCTGACACTTGGTAGCAAATGTGACATTACTAGAAGGGGCACCTGAAATCTGAGTTTGCTGTGGGAAGATTTCCTAATCCCTCAGTGTACTAAGATCTTCTTTAGTCTGGTCACCAAGGCCACAGTGATGGGTCAAAGAAACCAAGCAGGGTGACTACACATGAGACTATGAAAGGATTGTCTTATCTGTGAGACAGGGACTTGGAGCCTTTTTGTAAGAAAAGCCATGTCACCACAAGTACCTTGTGACCAGTAAGGGTTTCACCTCTTCCCTCAAATTCCTTCCACTGGATTTCTTTTCACCCAAATAAAAAAAAACCTCAGATCATCTTGGGGACTTTTTTAATTCTTAAATTTAGTTTAACTTGTATAGCAAAAGACAAAAATCATACGTATTAATGGAGCACTATGTGATGTTTCAATATTTGTATGCACTGGGTAATGTTTGAATCAAAGTAAACACACCTCTCCCCCAAAACATTTATTACTACTTTATAGTAAAAAAAAAGATTCCAAACCCTTCCTCCTGTTTTTTTGAAATGTGCAGTGCATTATCCTCTCAGTAGTCGCCCTACTGTATAATAGGTCCCCACAACTTGCTCCTATCTAAGTGTAACTTAGGACACATTAGGAGTCCTTAACTGAGCATATCGACCATGAAAACCAGCTTCATTCTGAACCCCATCCTGATAGGCAAGTTCTTCATTCTTCTAATCCACATGTCCCTTAACTTCCAAGAAAGGACACTTTGTCTCTAGCCACCTTCCCTGTCGCCAGGATTACCAAGATATGCAGATTCCAGCTTTGCCTCTCTACTTCCTCCGAAGGTCCCAACCATCCCCACCCCTTCTCTTGAGCATCCGACCAGACCTCATGGCCTTTCCTAAACCAGCTCCTCTCTGCTCTTAAACTCGCCTCTGCCCACCCACTACCTGGTGTTCCTCACACACCAAGGTTCTCCACCTTTAGTCATCATGTTTCACCTTCTGGAATATTCTGGAATGTTCTTTACTTTCCTTTCTCCTGTCACTCTCTTCCCCTTCATGACACATTGGAGCTGCTCCTTCTATCAATCTTGTTTGGTTCTGTGAGTGATGATTTCATCCTTTATATCATCTCTTTCTTTGTTTTTGTTGTTACTCTTACCCCGACTTCTCTTCCTCTGCCCCTTTTGCCCTCTTAATGTCCTATAGAACTTGTAGGTAGCTTCTTCTCAACACCATCATGACAGTTATTGATGGACACATCTCACCACCTTGACTCAGCCCGAAGCTCCCACAGGTAGGTGTGCAGCCATCTTTCCCTGTGTCTCATACCTGTTATGTCTGGTTAACAACTTGTGCTGATGAATAAAAGCTCAGCAGAGATGATTTCAAGAAGGACCTGAGGCAAGTTCTCCTTGCTGCCCTCATCTCTGATAGCCTGTGTTTTGCAGCCCTCTCTCCAATCCTTAGTGCAAGAGTGGCACTGTCATGAAGAACACAGGTGCTAAAGGAAAGTTCCTGTGTTTGACTCCCAGCTCTGCTCCTTACCAGCTGTGTAACCTGAACTAGTCTGTGCCTCAATTTGTCCACTTTCAAAGCGGGGGTGATTGCACCTATTTCATGAGGCCTTTGTCAAAATTTAGTGAAATAGTCTAGTAATGCAGTAATCCGGTGCCAGGTGCTAATCAATTCAAAAATTGTCAGCAGTTACTACTTTTATATGATACGAAATATATATTTAATTTGTATATATTTTAAATTATTTATTTACTAGTCCATGTGTGCAGTACATAACAATCACATTCTTTATAGAGAGTTGGTGCGCATATATAACACATCCTGACTCTTCTTAGGTCCCCTTTCATCTTCCCTCCATCTCTTGGTTCCTTCCCATTTGCAAGAGATCTATGTCCCTGTTTCCTCTTGTCAATTTTTTATCTTACTTTTTAATTTATTTACACTTTGAGTCTCTCATACCAGAGAAACCATGTGATATTTAAGTTTTTATGTCTGATTTATTTCACTTAGCATTATGGTCTCAAGTGCACCCATTTTCCTACAAACGACTCAAGTTTATCCTTCTTTAGGGCAAAGTATACTTTATATTGCCCCAAACCATATTTGTATGCTGGCTGCCCGTTTCCATCAGCTTAGCATTAGGCAAAAATTTAGTAGTTCAGAAATGTTCTGGCTGATATTATTCAGCCTCAATTCCAGGTCAGATAGGTGATGCCACACTCGGAACATACCTGTTTAGCTGCCTCTCTGAGGGTGCGGCATTTTCCATTTAAGGTAATGCTTGGGGGACCTGCCATACTGTCCCTCAGTAAGCAGGAAGAGGGGAGAAGTGGCGAGGGATGCACATCTGGGCACATGGAGAGCCCAGGGTAGTGAGAGGGTCCAGGACCCTGGCCCAACTTGGAGGCGAGCACCTTAGGAGCAGCAGTCCCTGAAATAGCACTGGCGTCTCCTGCTTTGCATAAGGTTCTTTCACATGCTTATCATTTAGGGTGGAAATCAGTGTTCTGGTGAATACAAGCACACATTTTAGGGAGATAAAAAATATCTGAGATGTGCAAATGTGGCTGGTTAGAACTGTATCAGCCACGATGAGTCTTCTTTGTCCCTCAGAGTGGTTTCCAGAGAGCAGCAAGTGAAGGGAAACAGCAGGATGAGCGACCTGGAGTCTACCAGCCCCTGCGGGGACACACTTTCCACCAGAATGCACCATGCTCCTGAATCCATCTCAGCCTCTCTCTCTCTCTCTCTCTTTCTCTCTCTCTCTCTCTCTCTCTTTCTCTCTCTCTCTCTCTCTCTCTCTCTCTCTCTCTGTCTGTCTCTCTTTCCCTCTAAATAATAATATCCAAGCAGGACACCAACATAGACAGTAAGAATGATATATTTCCAAGCCTCTTTCTCTGGACAATAAAGTTCCCAGCTTCCTGGTGTTCTTTGCTTTTTAAAAGGAGAATATGAAACATTTACCTCCAATTCAAACCCCTTGGCTCCCTAAGGAAGCACATGTTTTATGAAAGCTGTTGAAGCACGTATACCTGGAGTCTTTTCCCACCTTAAAAGATCACATTGGCCGCACCATCTCTGATACACACCTGTTCAGACACCCTGTCCATGTGCCTGCCCCTGGCTCAGCAACCCTTTTGTGTGTGTGTGTGTGCATGTATGTAGTTTTTAGTTATTCTAATTTTTAATGTAACTGATAGATTAAATATAAAATTCATTCATATTTGCAGGGTCTCGTGTGGTGTTCGATAATGTACACATTGTGTGGTGGTTAAGTGAGGTTAAGCCTTTGCGTGTCCTCAAGCAATCATAATTTCTCCAAGGATAAACATTCATACTCTTTTCTTCTGCCTTTTTGAGATGCACAGCACATTGTTACCTGCAGTCACCTACCATGCAGCAGCAACCCCCCAAACTTCTTTGAGTGGACCAGGAAGCTAGGCCCGAAAGAAAAAGCCCTATTCCCTGGCTTATGGGGGTTTTGGTGCCCAAGGTGTCCAGTACACGGGGTACCAGCTCCCTGTGCAGACAAGGCTTTTAGCGGCAGCATTTGAATTGCCCAAAAGTTCACAACGCTCTTGCCTGAGTTACACATCTTGTCCTGGGACATGCAGGTGTGTTTGGGCATGAACATGGGTATTTAAAAGTAAAACACAGGGGTGAAGGTCAGAAAGAGTGGGGCAGCGGGCCAGGGATATAGCTCAGTGGCGTAAGTGCCTACCTTGCAAGTGAAAGGTCCTGAGTTCGATTCTCGGTACCAAAAAAAAAAAAGAGAGAAAGAGCTGGTCAAACTGGCGGGCGGGAGGGGCACAGTGGAGCTCTGAGGGTGGCTGGATGGGGCAGGAGGAGGGGGGTTTGGAGCATCAGGGAGAGGACTCACGCTTGAGTGGTGGCAAGGCACAAAGAGGGCCTGGACTGCTGATATGGACCTGGGCTAAGACGTGAATGGAGAAGGCAGAACTCTTAGAATGACCACCTGGGGCTAAAGATGACGCTTGCTTGGTCTGTGGTCTGCGGCCAGGAGAAAGAATTGGAAGCAGAGGGTGCCTAAGTGTTCGAGATAGACCCTTGGGGTGATTTCAAGACAAAGCTTCCATGTAAGAGGTAAGGCCTGAGGCCTGTGGAGGCAGAGGAGGGAGAGGATGCTAACTAGACCAGCGGTCAGGCTCGGCCTTCGGAGGATGGAGGGCTCCAGGCAAACCCCTTCTGGGTGAACCACACTCTGCGCTGGGCTTCGTTCCCTGGCAGTCTCGCTGTGGATTGGATGTGACCATGGCTAACAGAATCTCTTCCGTTTCACCACGCTCTAGTTCTAAATCTCTTCCCAGCAGTGTAAGCCAAACAACCAAGAAATTTACTGTGAAGGAAACTCTTAGCATCAGAATACAGAAGCAAATTTGCTCATGACCAGGAATGGAATGGAAATGCCTTCCCAGGTGGGTGTGCACACCACCCAGCTGCAAACAGCCCTTTTCTGATAATGAGGGACAGACAGAAGGCATTTAAAGACATGCAATAGAATGACTCAACTACTTACCAAAAAACATATGCCATGATTTCCACCATAAGTTATGATATGGATGAATCAGTGAGAGAGCTAAATTTAGGATTTTCAAGGGACCCTCCCCCCTACCCCTCAATGCCAGAAGCTTCCATTTAACTCCAGGGAGGAGTAAAATGCTGACGCCAGCAATTTTTGGCATTGCTAGGACTAGGCTTCTCAGCACATTGGGATGAAAACAGCCACAAGGATCACCCACCAGCAAGACTGAGACCAAAATGTCTCAGGGTCCCAGGATCATAGGATAAGAGGGGGCTTTTTGAGGACAGAATGCCTGGAATCTGAGTGCCTGTGGTATAGGAAAGGGGCCTCCCCACTGGGACCATCAGAGAAGGTCCAAGCTTTTGAGGACAGAAGGAGCACAGGTCCAGGGAAGGATGGAGGAGTAATTCACAGGCTAGAACCAGGAACGGGGCACTGTTCCAGGGACCAGAACAGCAGCTGGCTAAAAGGTGTAGCTGAGAGTCAGTCATGGAGCAAAGCAGACAGGCCAGGCTCTTACCAGTGAAGGACAAGTTCCTGCTCTTGAGCCTGAATTGCACGACCCACTGGGGTCCAGGGCCTTTGAAGTAGCTGTGTTCAGGTCCATGTGTGCCAGTGCTGCTGTGACAATTCCTCTCTGCCATCTTATTTGTCTCTGCTACTGGAGAGCAGGCCACTCTATTTCTCAGCATCTCAATATAAACCCTGTTAAGCTAAATAAATATAATAGCTAAATGGCACAGCAGGCAGCATAGTGGATGACAGTTCCTTTGCTCATTCTCTTCTTAAGGGCAGTTACTGGTTTAAATCACAGGCAGTGAATACAAGCTTCAGGAAATCAAGAAGACTTGTTGCCGTGCAATCAGAGAGGTGTGAGTAGTGCCACTTGGAGAATGGAAAGCGATTTTGCTAAGTGTGCCACAACACCCGTGACACATCCACTCAGGTGCTAGACATGCTCAGAAATTTCCTGGGGCCACAAGGAAAATAAATGCCACCTGGAGCTTCCAAGAATGCAAACTCTTGAGAGGCTGAGGCAAGAGGATGGCAAGTTCAAGCTCAGCCTGGGCAACTCAGTGAATTAGCAAGACCCTGTCTCAAAATAAAAAAAATTTTAAAGGCTAGGAATATTGCTCAGTGCAAAGGCTTTGGGTTCAATCCCCAGTATCAATAATTAATTAATTAGTTAGTTAACTGTTTACCTCAGAGGAGCTGAACAGTGTGAAATGAAATGAAGAGTTAAAATACAAGAATCATGTGTAAAGAACACAGTGCCTGTTCATAAGCAAAAGATCAGAAAGAGGAAAAAACAATAGAAATGACAAGGTACCAACGATACTTATCAAACTGTCAATCACTGGTGTGGGAGTAGTGGATGCGAATGCCATAGGTAAGCTGCCAAGAATCTAAGGGAAAGGACAGTTTCATATGTTGTACCAGTCACCTTTCCACTGCTGACAAAGCACCTGAAAGACAGAATACCCGAAAGACAATTTAAAAGAAGATGGGCTCATTTAGGCTCACAGTTTCAGAAGTTCAGTCCATGGTCGGCTCCAAGGCAGAATCGTCATGGCAGAAGGGACTAGCAGAGGAAGCCTGCTCCCCTCATGGTGTCCAGGAAGCAGAGACTGAAAAGGGAAGGGACAGGAGACAAGAATACACCTTTCAGATCAGGCCCCCAGTGACCCAAATCCTCCATCCAGGTCCCACCTGCTAGAACAGTCCATGCAGCTATGAATCTATCAATGGATTAATCTGCCGGTAAGTTTAGTGCCTCCATGATGCAATCATCTTTGAAACTCTCCACCTCTGAACACATGAGACTTTAGGGGACATTTTTGATCCAAACCATAGCATGCACTATCATCTCTACCTTTGTGTAGGATAATGGAGTAATGTGTGTCAAAATGTTCAATATTCATACTTTTGACTGAATCATAACTCACTTTAGGATTTATCTTCTGTACCTAACAGGACAAGGAAGGGAGCAAAGATGTGGGTGAAAGAATGTTCATTATAATGTTTTATAAAAGAGCAAATAATGTAAATGAAGTAACTGGGAAAGGAATACCGTATTACAAATAAATGAAATGAGAATGTTCTGGTTAAGGAAAATAGGATAGAACCGTAATGATTGCTGTGCAGTCAAAAATGATTGTTGTTCTACCTTTCCTGGCACACAAAGGTATATATTTGGTGTTAAATGTAAACGTGACTGGCTTACAGCCTCAAGTATTCACAGGGAAGATATTTATGTCTATCAAAAAGGGATTGTATCTTCATATCTATAAGTAGCCACACATACAGAACTGGGCCTAGAAGACTATTCACACAAATGGAATAGTCATTTCCCCTGGGGATGGCACTGTGAGAGATCTGTCTGTGTATATTTTTCAATGTTTTCTGAGATTTTGTTTTGTTTTATGTTGGTGTTTTTGTTTGTTTTGCAACATAAGGAATTGAACCCAGGGGCTTCTGCATGCTAGGCGAGTGCTCTACCACTGAGCTACATCGCCAACCCTTTTTATTTTTGTTTTGAGGCAAGGCCTTGCTAAGTTGCCCAGGGTGGCCTCGAGTCCACCATCATTCCCCTTGGCCTCATGCTGAACTTTTTAAATAATGAGCCTGTATTTACTTCACAAACAGAAAAAAAGTTGTGAAAGAAGTAAAATAATAAGTCAATGTTTTAGTCACTATTCATGTTAGGAACCCAGAGAAATTAAGGAAACTCAGAGGACTCTGAAGAAATTAAACAGAGCTTTTCAGTAAAGGTGACCATTAGCTTCAAAGTCACATTTTCATTAGGACAGATTTGATTCTGTATGTATCAACCTGGTTTTCAAACTCAGTGGGTTATAACCTATATCCTGGTTGAAATAAGATGGTTTCAACCCAAAATAGACAAGGTTATAATCCCATCAAAAGGGATGACCTTCAAAGAACTCCAAAAGGACCAAAAAAAGTAAGACAAAGGAAGATGTATGAAATCTATGTAGTTTTTTGGAAACCAAAATGACTACGAAAATATCAGCTCCAAAAATACCCCCCAAAAGCTTCTACAGGAGAAATAGAAAGCAAAAATTTGGCATATGAATGTCAAAAATCTAGTGTCACAGAGGTTTTGGAAGCTTCTTGTGCATCACCAATTATATATATCCAAGATCAGTGTAACAGGAACTCACTGCCAAAAGCAATGGGACATTTCTGATGCCCTAAAAATCTCCTTCCAGTAGCTGCCTGAGAATTTAGCTTTAATGTGAATACTTTTACTCATCTAACCACTGGTGACCAAATTCTGACCTAAGAAGAAGAGAAAGAGAGATAGCAATCATCAACCCATCCTACCAAATCATGTCCAAGACATGTTTTACATGAAAATGTCTTTTCTTCTCACCTCTAGGAAAAGCACAGAGAAGAATCAACAGCAATGGCCAAGTTGACAGAATCTATGAGTGAGTACGCTGGCATTTGTTACTTATGTTTGGTTTTCAATAGGAAAATACCCAGTCATACAAAAATGACATCCCTATGCAATTATTCGGTTTGTCCTTGGTCTTTAACTCTTGCAGTGGTTAACAGCTGTTTGACATAGCAGATTGCACTGTGTTTATGTTTCTTAAGTATTATTAAAATTTTTTCTGGCTTCAAGGCAAATATCTGTGCTAAAGTTGTTACCCAAATTAAGAACTAAAGAATGAAACAGGTTGTATCTGTAGCATTGTGTGGAGGCTCACCACAGTAATTTCCACCTGACTTCTAGGAAGTTTAGTCCAAGTCACTGAAGTTTTATGAATGTTATTTCATGGACTGTATAGTTCTAAAATAGGAAAGAATGGTGAAGGATTGTTAAATCTTCTAGATGTCATTCAGAAATTTCAGACAGAATTATTAAAACATGGAGCACTGGAGGTTTGAGTAGATTGTAATGATTTAGGTTTTGAATATATCCATGTTATAATACCCTAGGCTCTTAAGATAGTTTAACTATACAGGCTACACAAAGCATTTTAAGAAGAAAGAGAAATTAATTATAATAAGTCATCCAGCAAATGAGAAATGCAATTTCCTCTGTTGAAGTTTAAATATTAGAGACTGTGCAGATATAGAAAAGCCAACAATACAGATCATATCCCTTGAAAATGCACATTGCTCCTGGTTAGAGATTTCACACGGAAAATTACAAGGAACTTGTGAACCTTCTGCAGCATCTTTAGGGCTGTGAACACCTTTATTCAACCTGGCTCCCAGAATTAACCATTAATCTTGCCCACATTTAATGGTGCGCCTGCTTTCTCCTGTTATTCCTCTGATCATAAGGCTATTAAATACAAGTGTTTCTATATAACACAATTCATGAATTTTATCCCCAATACCTGCCTCTCCCCTAAGTAAGGTAATGTTAAATTCTTTACATGGTGTTCCTCTAACTCCTGATCCCAAACCTCTGTCTGAAATCTCATAAGTCCTAACTACATGCTAGTTTCACCACATAAACAATGGCTCAGAGGGATAAGGCAAGGCACACCCCACACTGGGTACTGAAAACACCCCACACTGGGTACTGAGACTCCTGTCTTATGCCTTTACTTCTCTATCATCTCTTGCCATCTCTCTCTCTCTCTCTCTCTCTCTCTCTCTCTCTCTCACACACACACACACACACTTTTCTACCCCTAGTCTTACAGACTAAGAAATGTCAACAGAATTTACCACTTAAAGAACTACAAACTAGGACCCATATGGCCCAGTCCAAAACTGGCTCTTTGTAAGTACAAAAACCATCTCAGCATCATATATGATATACAGCATCATATATGATATATATGATATCAGACACGGCATGAAATAGTAAGGTTCCCAGGACCACCACAATCTTAGGAGGCTGCATTGTCGAAATACGGACAGCACCAACCCATTCACCATCCACAGCAAGTCAGTGGGTTTCATCATGTTCTGTGAATCTGAATGATCCACACGGATGACCCACAGGTTCTCTGAATGTGAAAAGTATCAGTGGCTTAGAGGCTGTATCATTCTCTATGAATGTAGTCTTCAGTGTGTGGGTGGGTTAAACCAGATAGTGTTGCACATGGGTTGTGATATTAGAAAGCTACCTGGCTCCTGTTAGCAGTTGATATTGTACTGTAGTGAATATTATTTTTGAACTCACTCACCTAACTGAATTGTAAGATATTACAGGCACTATACTGGTCAATATCTCTGATAAAGGCATTTTAATTTTTTGATCTGTATTGAAACTTGGCCTCCAGACACACTTTAATAAGAGCTCCTCACTCCACTACTGCTTTGTTGGCCCCAGATTCTAGTTTGTCTCTGTAATCATTCTACTGACTTCGGCCTCTGAATATGTTGTCATAGGAGAACTTGGTTAAAACTTAATTACAAACCCTTCAGTAGGTGAAATAGTGCAACCTTCCTTCTTGTGTGCTTTGTTTTTCGGGAGAAGATCACATAGGTCTGTTCAGTGTGTAAGGAAGTAGAATTTAAGAGCAGACCATGGGTTCATACCCAAAATACCAGTTCCCTGATTCTCCTGAAGGTGCAGGACACTGGGAAATACATCAGGTGTGCTGTAGCTCTGCTAGTACCGTGAATCACTAACCTTGTGGTCAGCACTAATAAACATGTCATTAAGTTTTAATTCATGAGTAATGAAATCTGGAATTATATATTCAGTATCTAGTCTACGTAGGAAAACTATAAGGAAACAAGTACGTAAGTCGGGAGCCTCTATCAGCAAGCTGAACAAAGACTGAATATAAAATTACCACACCATAAAACTGATGAGAACACCAAATCCACAGCCACCAGAGGAAAAGGGCATAAAAAGAACCACAAATACCCAGGACAGAGTGCTCTGGATAGGTTTCCAGAGCCAGTAAACACTTTGCTTGATAAACTGCCGAGCAAAAACCATCTGGTTACCAGAACATCTCTGTGCTTAACCAGAACTGGTAGTGATTCTTCTACTGCCACCATACATGGCTAAATGCTATCAACTGCTAAGTAAGTAGCACACCTTCATTTTCTAGAGTGGGGATGAAAAGTATTCTTGTCCTGTGCCATTAAACAACCACCTCAAAAAAAAAAAAAAAAACAACTACAGTCATTTTTCTAAAGGGTAACCAAGAGACATAAAAATAATAACAGATTTTCAAATGTCTGATAAAGGGAACTTTCTTCATAAAAATAATACTTTGAAGAGCAGCATGATAAAGAGGAAAAAATAAAAAGAAGGAAGATAGGGAGGAAGAGAGCAACAGGAAAAACCTATAAGAAAAAAAATATATATATACACAAGAAAATGATCTATTAAAGAGAAAGACAGAATCACAAGTAACAACATGGCAGGGACACAGAAGAGGTAAGCAGAGCCAGTAACAGAAAGAGGTGCCACAAGACCTGAAAATTAGCAACTACAGGGGCCATTTACCGGTGTGGAACTACGACCTCGCTTGGATACTGCTCTTTGAAAGTTTAATCTGTTTGCATCTTTGAGATGGATATTTTCCACTTAGCCCACCGGAAGCTCTGTTTAAAGGGGGCACCGGAAAAGCCACACTGGAGTTATCACTCTGAGCTTGCTCTTGGGTATCCCACACTTTCCCACCCCACCACCCGCTATAACTCCACGGAAAGCCTGAGCCGCAGGGAGGCCGCTGACTTTGCCTATACACATGTATGCAGGGACCTGGACTCTGCCATCTTCTGGGGAGGAGGGCCCTGGCCTGAGCCCTGGAATCAAAGCCAGATAATGACAAATCAGAGGTGTCCAAAGACATGGAAGTAGCCTAGGGGCTCTGAAATCATGATCAGCACCTTTGCAGACTGTTCTTACTTTTTTCTTTGTTTTTTTGTAGTACTGGGGATTGAATTGAGCCCTTTTTAAATTTTTTATTTTGAGATAAAATCTTGCCAAGTGACTAAGTTGCCTAGGCTGGGCTCGAACTTGTGATCGTTCTGCCTTAGCCTCCCAGAGTGCTGGGATTTACAGCTGTGCACCATCATGCCAGGCTATTAAATTTCTTACATAATTCACTTCACAGCCTCTACCTGCTGTTGTATCCTAAGACCTCCTGGGAAGACATAAATAGCGCTCCTTGGTTTCTCTATAGTCTGGATTGCAGTCAGCCGTCCAGTTCTGTGCACCAAACTGAGCCACAAGCAGGGACAGTAGGGAAGCTGGCGCCAGTCCCTTTCCAGGGTGCAGGGCCTCTTCCCTTGGCCTACACCTCTGTCACCTTCCCTGAATCAGTTGCATGCTGGCAACAGGTTGCTGCATCAGTAGGGAGACACCCCAGCTTCTTGGGGGTCCCTCTGAGCTCTGCAGGCAGGATGAGCTGACTTTCTGCGGCTCTCTGCCTGCACCCTGCCAGGCTCTCCTGGGCACGTGTGCCCCAGTCTTTCACTTTTCCTACCACAGCATGCCTGGGCCATATTCATGAGTCATTCCACCCAGGCCACCCCCTCCTGCCAGGCCACTTGGATGTCACAACCGCAACACCACACCCGGGAAAGAGCCCAGCTACTCAGCATCAGGTTTGGATAAACAACACAGAGGCAGCCTTATTCCAGGCAGCTCTGGGCACCGAATCCTTACCCAGCCCCTGAGAGAAGGAGACTGTCTCACTGCCCATGGCCACTGAGCTGCTCTGAGAGGTGTTCCGCAGCTCTGACTTTCTGCCTTAAAGTAGAGGGAATTCCTCCAATGATTAAAGAAACAGCTCAAATTTAGCACAGATCTGAACTTTTCCTGGGTCAAATGAAATGAGGAAAGGGAGCTAATTACAATCACCACACATCAGATTAGCTCTATTATAGCAAAATGGTTTTTAATCATTTATCCCCTCTCTTACGGAGCTGCTGCTCTAACTCTGGCATTGTGTTAAGGCTTTGCAAAGATGGGGCTCCTTCCTGCATAGGGGCAGACTTGGGCTAAAAGAGACAGGTGACTAAAAGCCCGGGACACCCCTGCACAGGCCACCTGACTTCTTCCTGCAGCTGGCATGTGCTTGCCTGTGAGACCTTCCTTTCTCAGACCCCAGCTTCCTGGGTCTGAGATGAGCAGGTTCCACAGGCAGCTGTGGGGTGAGTGCCAGGACCCAGGACACGGGATGTGGAGTCGGGGAGGAGGAAGTGGGAGATCGTGGCTGCTCGTGGGAAGAGCAAAGTGTGGACTGCAGGTGACTGAGCAGACAGGAAGGGTCAGAGCATAAAAGGACAGTGTGCAGCTGGAGGTTTTTAATGGGCCAGCATTTTACAGGGCAAATGTGGGGAGAAGCAGCCAGGGGCTGGTATAGCAGACAAGCTAAGAGACTCCGTGGGCTCCACAAGGGTGAACCTGAAATGCACTAAAGAGGTCATGACAGTAGAAGGGGGTAGAGGAAAAGACCTAGAAGTGGAGTGGCCAAAAAAATAAAAATAAAAATAAAAAAATAAAAAATAAATAAATAAAAAGGAGCTGGGGATATAGCTCAGTGGAATAAGCACCTGCCTAGCAAGCTCAGGGTCCTGAGTTCGATCCCCAGTACCGCAAAAAAAAAAAAAAAAAAAAGAAGTGGAGTGGCCCATGCCTTGAACCTAGAAGAGAGGCTGGGCATCCAGGGCTGGAAATGCAGGCAGAAGAAAGGGGAGGGGCCAGTGTAAGGAGCTCAGATGTGAATGTGCTATTTGTGCAATGGTCAGTATAGACTTCCGTTACTTGGAGTCATCCGGGACACACAGTGGGCGCGCCTTTAGGGAAAGAATCCACACTCGAGTACAATGGGCAGCTGTGAGTCTGCAGGCTGCATGAGGTAACGGGCTGCTGAAATAATAAAACGCCCCTATGCCTCAGCACACACAGACAAACCATCACAGAACACCAGATGGTGCTTTCTTCCTTGCAACGTAATTTCAGATACTGAACTCTGCCCCCCCATCCCCCACACCCATAGGGAGTTGTAGCATCATCTCAGATGTCATGATCTGAAGTCAAGCTCATTACTCTTGACTACTCAGTTCCTGCCACTACACACTTTGAATCATCACTTCTGTGCAGTTCACTTACGATCAGTGTCCACATGAGCTCTGAGATGAGAGCCTGGGGCCGTGCTGCTGTATCTACCTGCCAAGGGTGAGTGTCCCTTGGGGAGAGGTTTCAGGACCCCTTGCAGTCCCAGGGACCCATCAACCTCAGCTCTTGGGCAGTGTGCCTTCTACCTTGCTGTCTTGGTTACTTTTTTCGTTGCAGAGACAGTACCTGACAGTTACAGATTAGGGATAAAAGGTTTCTTTTGATTCATGGTTTGCAGAGGTTTCATTCCATGTCTGCTTGGCTCCAAAGCAGGGCATCTTGGTGACTCCAATCAGGCGCCACCTCCCAACACCTAAGTTAGCTCTGAATTCATCAGTGGACTAACCCACTCTTAGGTATCACACCTGTGATCCAGGCACCTCCCCAAAGCCTCACCTATGAGCACATGAGGCTGTTGGGGGAGGCTCCTGGATATAAACCATAACACTTGCCCACCTGTCCCTCTTCTCTTTTGCCTCCCCCCCCTGCATTGTGAGCATGTGTCACTGTGGTTGACTTAGTGTCTTTCCGAAGTTCCCCTGGGAAAGTTCCCCAATTTCTAGCCTTTATGGCAAGGTGCAACTGTGGGCTTTGAGCCTATCTGCACATGACCTGCTGCAGGTGACCTCTAGGGTAAGTGTGATCGCAGGTGAGCAGCCGCAGGCAAGCCTCAAGGTAAACACAAGCACAGGTGAATCATGCAGGTGAGCCACAGGGCTGGTGTGAGTCTGGTTCGGATTTGCCAGCACAGCTACCTGCCACAGCAGCCCTTCCCTTCCAAGGAGTTCTGCCGTGTGCCTCTGGAACGAGGTCCCAGAGCCCAGCGTGCAGTGTGGTTCTCATCTTCCTTTGATCTAGAGCTGGATAACACGCCTCCACATGCCCCATCTGCTCGTGCTTGCCAGATGGGCACCACTGTCCCCACGAGTAGCTGCAAGGATCTTAACTAACTCTTTTCCTTGTGCTCATTGCTGTGTTACCTGCAGGATGCAGGAGGGACAGAGTGCATGCTGGGAGAGACCAGGTCAGAGGGAGGCAGAATCCCATTTATGCTTCCCAGTCACAGGAAGGTGGTCTTCACGCAGTATCTCATTTTAGCCTCACTTGTAGGGAGAAAAGAATTCTTTGATCAAGAGCAAGTTGAGCCGGCAGCCTCTTCCCTGTCTTTACTCCTCTGAAAATTATCATTTTTTTTCTATTCTGGCCCATGGTTTTCCTTACTGGAAAACATTTCAAATTCAAGGATAAACCGCTTCCTGGTCAACACGGTGGGCATTTTTATGTGGAATGAGACACCAGGCTGAAATGGACCTTCCGGCTGACGTCTGAGCTGTCTGCCATGTGTGGCTTCCCACCCTGCCTGCTCACCCTTCTCCTCCTGCCAAGTTCGCACCCCTATCTGCTGCCAGCGCTGCACCCCAGAGCCAGTTCTCCGTAAGAGCAGTTCCCACTCAACACCTGCAGCACCGAGCAGTGCTTTGAAGGACCCTCCTGGGAAAACATAAGGATTGCTGAACAGCAAACCAAGTGAGCTTAGTGCTGGTCTGTATTCAAAAGAGAATGGCACTATCCTGTGACTCGGAGGTCACGCTGCCCCCCTCATTCTGCTGAAAATCTACATGGTGAGAAACTCACGTCTTTGATGCCCCCCCTTCTCTTTGGCCCTGGAAAGAATCGGGCTTGGGGTTTCTCCCATTGCCATTTGGGAACTGGGAAATGTTTCCTCTTAGTCCCGTGGGATGATGATGGGCTGTTCCGTGTGTAACAGCGCCCTTGACCTCGACCCATTAGGTTCCAGGAGCACCCCCCCTCCCAGGGCGGCAACCAAACATCTTCAGACATTGCTAAATTTCAGAGGTTGAGACCCAGTGCTGCAGATGAAACTAGGGAGAAGAAGGAAGGCTATGCAGACACGGTTCTCTCTTCTTCCACGTTAGTGGAAGTGACGCACCAGCCCTCCCCAGGCCACGGTCTCCATGAGCATCATGCCCTGGCTGCTCATGCTATAATGACTCCATGCTGAATTCCAGAAGGGTCAACCCTAACCAGTCCTGGCAGCCCCCAGGAAAGTCCATCTGCCTGCCCGTCTGATCAAGTCATTAGTATTTCTATTTTATGGATGACACATTTGAGGCTCAAAGATTAAGGAATTTTTCCAATGTGCTAACATTCAAGAGAAATGTCATCACCGCCTCTGGGACTCGCAGATTCAGGGGAGTGGAAGAGCGGGGGGGGGGGGGGGGGGGGGGGGGGGGGGGGGGGGGGGGGGGGGGGGGGGGGGGGTAGAGGAGGCTGGCTCCAAAACAGGTGTCATTTTCTCCTGGAAGCTGGAATATCATCCTCTCCCAAACAGCAGCTTTTAGGACCCGCCCAACGACTTGATAATAAAAGTTCTCACTCACTTCGCTTTTCAGAGCCACTGATATGCAAAGCCCAGCTCCCTCAGGGCAGCCACATCCTCTCCCTTCTTATTGGTCCCAGCTGGGGAGCCCTGAGCCCCTGAGCAGAGCCTCCCTGTGGCATTTCCCCCAGTGCAGCCCGCTCCCCTTCAGGCTGGCTGGGACTCTGCTCTCTCTGGATTTCCATTCCTTGAGGAAGGGGATCACAGACAGCTGCTGCTCACGGCTTGAGAACCAGTGCTGCCAGCCCAGCTTGGCAACTAGGAGACAGCAGCAGCCTGCCCTGGCTGCCACCACCATCTGCTGGGGCCACCAGCTCCAGAAATCTCCTCTGGCCTCCTGCCTGCCCTCTGTCCCTCAATAGTGACTGCCTTCCAGCTCCGCAGATCTACTTCCAAGCCAGCGGGGTTGCCCAAGTGACACCAGCAACTCCAGCTCCCCTTCCAAACCCAAGCCCTGCGTCACTGCTGCAAAGCTGGGTCCCAGCACCCAGTCCCACTTGTCTCTGCTTCAGCCCAGAGGAAAAACATCAACAAACACATCTGAAACTCTCCTCTCACACTCCCTCCCTAGCCCTCCCCCCTCCCACCCACAGAAGCTCTCTGTCTCTCTCCTTCCCTCCCTCCTCCCACAGGCTGCCACCTGGCCCCGGAGTCTGCTCTGCCCTCCACCACCTGCCACCCACTCCAGTCCTCCCCTCTGGCCCCCAACAGCAGCCTCTGGGAACAACAGGTTTGCAGACTAGACTGTGAGGTGGGAGTTGGGGGCCAGGCTTTCCTCTGAGCAGAGAGAGGACCTGCAAACACACGTCCATAGGAAAGAGACCTCCGGAGGTGCGGGCGGCCTGGACAAAGACCCAGGCAAGAACCACATGGCCACCAACCCGGGAGCAGAACACGCTTAGCAGGCCAGCGCCTGAGAGACCGGGCTGAGCAGATGGTCCGGCCTCAGCCAGCATCGCTGCCTTCTAAAGGCACTGGCTCCCCAGAGCACAGCAGTGGGGAGGGAGGTGCCATACCAGGGCCCCCCTGGCACCACCCAGCCCTGGCACACCTGGCTGAGGGTTGCTTTTTTACTCTGTTTGCCTTGCCTGTGCCCAGTGAAGAGGATGGAGCTCTCCGGGGACTTCTCATCCGTGCTGTCATTGGCTTACTCCTTGTGGGGGGCGGCTGCAGCCCACCCCCAGCCTGGCTGTTCCTCCTGGTGACAAGAGCCTGAGCTCTGGGAGCTAGTCTAGGAGGGGAAGCAGGCAGGCTCCCCACAGGTGGGGACAGCACCGCCTGCATTTCGGGGGCGCTTTCCTGCAGCGCTTTCTCTTAATCTTTCTCAAAGATACTGAGTTTCAGGCTGGAAGGGATGGGGGAGTGGCCTCTGGTGTGTAAGTCTGGACTCAGAGCTGTTCTGTGGCACCGTGTGGCACCTCTCTGCTCCTGTGTAATCAGCAGAGCACGCCGACCCCGTGGAGGGCAAAGTCCTCATGGGTGAGGCACATTGTCCCAGCCACCCTGGGGCCACGCACTGCTGGCTCACCACATACTGCTCTCCAGCCTGCAGCAGCAGGAGGATCATTCAGCCCCTCGCCTCTGCATTTCCATAACAGAATATTGAAGCTCCCAGCAGGTTTTGATAATATCCATAAAGCTAATGGGTGTGTCTATATGAGCCAATATCTATATTTGCATCTATATCTAAGTATGAATAATTGCATTCAATATGTACGTATGGGTCTAAGCTAATAGGTACATTGAAAGCTAATAGAGACTCATGGAAATGTATTCATCTATGGAAAGCTAATATACATTGCACATAAAATTAGGGTGGCAACTGTCCCACATTAGGCACTCAAAACAAAAATAAAACATTATTATATTACCTACATCACATTTCCCTTACTGTTCTCCCATCCATTATAAAAATATTCAAGTTGCCAAATTTCATCATTTTATTTTCTATATTGGATGATCTGAAATACCGAAGGGTTATGGGATGGCTCTATAATTGTATAAGTTGCTACTGAGTAATTATTACTCTCTGGACGTGGCGGCACATGCCTGTAACCCCAGCTACTCAAAAGCCTGAAGCAGGAGGATTGCAGCAAGTTGGAGGGCAGCCTGGGCAACTAACTTTAGGGGGCCCTGTCTCAAAAAAGGTGGGCTGGGGAATACAGCCCGGTGGTTGAGAGCTTGCCTATCATAGGAGTCCCTGGGTTCACTCCCCGGTCATAAATACAATTTCCACTACTATTGGGACTGGACTATGTGGTGTTTGCTGCCTCCCTTACCATGAAGGTAACGTGGTACGGCACCATGGCCAAGGACTCTGCCTCTGGGCTTTGTTGCTGACCCCAGAGCTCCTCCATCTCACCGTTCGGATGCCTCCTTCCCAGTGCCATTGCTGCTGCCCAGAGGGATGAGGCTGCCCAAGGTGTCCACTTCCTGGTGCATTCAGTGCAGCTCCCAGGACTAAGGAAGAGAAACAGTGCTTCTGACTTCCTAACACCAAGCCCAAACCCAACATGCTTGCTGTTCGGCTGTGAGGGACTTTTTTCTTAGTAGATGTGTGTTCGATTCAGATGCTCACTCTCACCCTCAGCTCAAAGCGTCTAATGAAATCAAAGAACCCAGTGCAGCCAGGCGTGGTGGCTCACATTGGAAATACGGAAGGCTGAGGAGGGTCGCAGGCTCAAGCCCCCTCTGGGCAGTTAAGCGATTTAGCCAGAATTTTGTCTCAGAATTTACAAAAAGAAAAGAAAGGGCTGAGGATGGAGCTCAGTGCAAAGGCCCTGTGTTCAATCCTCACTACTGGAAAGAAAAGAATCTAATGGACATTAGGCTCCAGCACTAAAATAGTTTCCTCTGAGTTATCTTCTCCACAGCACAGAGGCCCCACTTCACAGGGACAAGCTGTGTTGCAGAACAAGGCTCACAGTCAGACACCAAAGAGGCCAAAACAGGGCTGGATGTTTTCAAATCCAAGCTACACTCCACCTGTGCAGACTTCTTACCCTCTCTTCATGGCCTTAGTAAAGAGAAAGCCTTCAGACCAGTCACCAAGACTGCTCTGGAGAAACTTCTCTCTGGTCCATCTGTAATATTACTCCGTGACCATCACAAAAGGAGGAAGTTCTCTGAGTAAATTTGAGAGCTGTATTCCTCAGGATTATCTTACATGATTGTGCCTCACGTCACCTTAAAACATAATCTGATATTAAGTCAAGCCAAGTAACCAATGAGTGTCAGCAGGCACTATGGTGACGAATAGTCACTATGGTGACTATGGCGGAGTGTGTGTTCAGCATGCTGGAGAGCCTGGGTTCAACCCCCAGTGGAAACGAGGGAGGGGATGAATTCCAATACCACAGCCACACCTCAGCTGGCATGGAAGGGAAGCTGGTCGTGGGCAAGATGAGAGCAAGCCCACACATGGGTGACCTGCAGACCTCACTGGTTCTTTTTCAAACCAAAACACAGTATCAGATGAAGATTAGCTCAAAATAACTCTCTTCCTGGAGGAACCAACCCAGTAGGATACTGAAACTGTAGCATAGCTCAGTGGCAGAGTGTGTTGACAGCATGCTTGAGGACCTCGGTTCAACCCCCGGTAGAAACAAGGAAAGAAGGGAGGAGGAAGGAAGGAGGAAGCAGGGAGAGGAAGGAGGAAAGAAAGAAAGTGAAAGGCAAGGTCATTACAGGGAGAACATCTCAAAGCTGCTCACTGCAGAACAAATGTGTATTTCTGCCTTTCTGGATGGGATTACTCTTGGCCCCAGGGTAGTTCAGTCCTACAGCTGACATCTGGAAAGAGTCAGATCCCTGCTTAGGCAACCCACAAAGACCTCAGAATCACTAGGCTTTGGAAAATGGATATCAGCACTGCAGGCTAGGGGAGAAGTGGAGGGGAAGTGTTGGGGATAGGTAGGTGTTCATTCTGTTAGGAGAAATAAATGGAGGCAGAAGAACATAGGGTGTGTTTGGAGAACAATGATCAGGACATACCGACTAAAACTGGACATCTTCAGTAAGAAAATGTATACACTCCTCTACCTGCAGTGGAATTACATCCCACGAGCCTAACATAAGTTGAAAGTATTGTAAGTTGAACATGCATTTAATACACCTCACCTATTGACCATCTATCAGAGCACAGCAGCACACTCACCCCACAGAGTTCCTTGTTTCTCCTGAGACTGCATGAGGAACAGAGAACCACAGTCGCTCCTCTGCCCAGCATAGGGAGGGGATTGGACCGCACAGAGCTAGCCCAGGAAAAATCAAAATGCACAGTTCAGAGTGAGGAGTCTACCGAATGCCTTCAAGAAGTTGAAAAATGCTAAGTTGAACTAGCAGCATAACTGAGGGACCATCTGTAGTAAGGGAAAAGTCTAAGGGTGATGGATGGGGTCAAGTGGAGCAATGCGTTGGGTGCTAGATAAGGAGCCAATGTGCTACCCCACAGACCGACATCTCTGAAGTATATTCCTAAAGGTACCAGTCCCGGGTTATCCTCAGGACAGATTTTTAAAAGCAGGACTGGAGGAGAGGGTTGGAAAGTACTTTTAGAAAGTATCAGCCCCTCCTGAGATCCCCAGTGCCTATTTGTGCAATGAAGGTATTAAGATGGCCTGAAGTTAAGATGGCCTAACCACTGTAATAGACTAAAGAATGGCCATCTATGCATTCCAGATCATAATCCCTGGAAATGATGAAGGTTACTGCATATGGACAAAACCAGGGGAGGAGTTATCTCAACAAATGCAATGAAAGTTCTGGTTTGGAGAGATGATCAGGCGGGCGGGCCCTGTGTGCAATCACATGGGCCTGTGTAAAAGGGAAGGGGAGAGACTTGAGCACACAGCAGAGGAGGTTGAGGAGGTCAGAATACAGAGAAGTTTAAATGCGTTGGCCTTGAAGAGTGAGGTTATGATCCCACAAGCCAAGCACCGCCATAGGTAACAGAACCTGAAATAGGCAAAAATGACTTCTGCATCCAAGTGCCCAAGGAAGCACAGCCCTGCAGACACCTCCACTTCAGACTGCACCTCCAGAACTGGAGGTGTGAGCTAATGTCATTGTAGGGCCCCACATTTCGGTCCTTTGCTGCTACATCCCTAGGGAATGAAGTTCTGCTTCAGAATTATATTTCTCTAAGAGGTAAAATACCATAAAGATTATGAAGGAATTAAAGGTGGTATTAAGAAAATATTTGGCCTGAAGGAGAACCAGTGTGCTTACCAAGTTGGACCTTTGAATTTCCTGGATGCGTACTGATTCTCAGAATTCACTAGAACCACAATTGCACTAATGAAGGTATCAAGTTATACCTCTTCATGGCACACAGTGTGATGTTTGGATGTATGCACACATGTGAAATGATTCAGTCAAGCCAACTCATATGCCCGTCAACTCTGTTGTAGTCAGGGTTTGTAAGAGAAAGGAATTAACACAGGACACAGTGTATATATAGGGTTATTTTACTATATTCACCCAAAAGAATCAAATTCAGAAACAGTGCAAGAAATCTGTCCACACACTAGATACCCAAAGAATCCATCTGAGGGCCTAGATCCCGAGGCAATGTCCTGAACAAGCCCAGCTAAGGACCTAGATCCCACGGCAATGCCCCTCACAAGGCCAACTGGAGGCCAAGAGCCCATGACAATGTCTCATGCGTCTGTTTCATGGATCTGCCCTGGTCAGTGGTGGAAACTAGAAAGTCTGCACCAGTGGATGGAAGGATCTGTGCCAGCAGGTTGAAGGATCTGCACTGGAGCCAGGAAGTGATACTCAAAGTAAGGACTAGAGTTTCCCCGAAAAGAACTGCAGCCATCCCCAGCAACAGCAAAGTCCAAAGCTCCTCCAGTGATGAGAAGAGTTGAATTCATATCAGGAAAATCAGTGTGACAAGCTTCTCCAGGGGAACCAACAGCATACCATCTTCCCCTCTACTTCTCTTTTTTATGCTGTTGGCAACAATCCTCATGTAGGTCTGCCACACCCAGCACCACATTGACTCAGTTCAGCTTGGGGGTCACAAGTTGTCAACCTACCACAACCTCACAAAGGTTCTCATTTTTGTGGTGAGATTTTTAAAATCTATTCTCTTAGCAACTTTTAGGTATACAGTAAATTATCATTAACCATCATCACGTGTTGTACTGTAAATCTCCAGATCCAGTTCATTTCATCTAAATGAAACTTCATCTCCTTTGGCCAATACCTACTCAGCACACCCATCCCTATGCCCTGGCAGGAAGCCATCTCCTTTACTCTCAGCTTCTCTGACCTCAACCTCTTTAGATTCCACATATAAGAGAGATCATGCTGTATCTGCCTTTCTGTGGCTGGCTTATTTCACATAACATAATGTCTGCCTGGTCCATCCAAGTGTAAACAGCAGGACTTTCTTCTTTTTCAGAGGTCAGTAGTACTCACTTGTATCACATTCTATTTATCCAATCATGGGTTGGTGCACACCAACACAGAGTGGCTATCCTAATTTACATTCCCACCAGCATGTATGGCTGACTCCTCTCAGCCACACTGGCTTCAAGTCCTTTCCTCCATGCACAGCAGTGGGATTGTTTGCTCCTAAAGTTTCTCCCCTATTTTCCATCATGGCAGAACTAATGGACTCCCTTTGCTCCACTCTTGCCAACACTTGCTATCTTCTGTTGCTGTTGATGTTGCTGCTTTTAACATTTTTTTAATCAAGTGCAATTGACAAAATCATATATATTTCAGGTATACAACAACGTGCTTTGAGATACAGATCCAATGTGACTCCAATGGGATAACTGCAATCAAGATAATTAACATACCCATCACCTCACACACTTATAGCATTTCTTAATTTCCTCCACTTACAAACATTGTATAATAGCACAGGTCAGAAAATAATACTCTTAAAAAAATGTGCTCAGCACTTCACTCCCAGAGACAGCTTAAAACAGTTAAGTGGACATCATTCTAGATAATTTCTGGATCTTATATACTAACATATTTTTGGCACTTCACTCCCAGAGACAGCTTAAAACAGTTAAGTGGACATCGTTCTAGATAATTTCTGGATCTTATATACTAACATATTTTTGGCACTTCACTCCCAGAGACAGCTTAAAACAGTTAAGTGGACATCGTTCTAGATAATTTCTGGATCTTATATACTAACATATTTTTTAAAATAAAAAAATTGGCAATGCTACATATGTTTTTTAACCTGCTGTTTCACTTGATGAACTGTAGGACTCCTTTTCATCCTAACCTCATTAGAGTTCTGTCCACATTGAGTCCTATCCACATCATGATCTCTTAATGGTATGTATAATTAGTAACTGTTATGGTTGACACATTGTGTCAAGTTGTCTAGAGGCTTGGCTAAGTGACTCAGTGGTTCTGCATCTTGGGGTAAAAAGGACGTGCCCTTATGGCCCTGGGATGTTGTTCAATTTGAGAAGTTTAGAAGGTTAACTATGCGACTCAGCAGGGAGCCAGGGTGTTTACTTTGTGTTCATCCGAGCCTGTGCAAGAAGAAGGCATATGGTGCGGCTGTAGAGGACCGCCTCCCCCATGGCAGCCTACAATAAAAGGGAGTTGAGAAAGCCCGGCTGCTGGTTCTCCCAAGGAGCTCCAGTCTTTGCTTTCAGCTTGGTCCTCTCCTGGCTTCTGGGGCAGACGGTTCGGCTTCCCTCTGGGACTCTTCAGCCTTGTGGTGTAGACTTTCCAGCCTTACTTGTAGATTCTTCAGCGTTCTCTCACAGACTCATCAGCCTCCTGATACGGACTTGGGCGGACGCTGTAGTAAGCTCCAGGCCTGGGGCTGGGCTCTTCCATTTCCAGTGTGCAGACACCCTCTGCACACTTCCTCATCCAAGTCTGTGGCTGACCATTATAAGTCAAACTTGTAATTTCTTGTACATTTGTATATCTTGTGTTATATCTGCTTCTCTAGTAAACCCTGACTGATAACTTTTTCTATCCCCTCCATACCCTTCCTCTTGTCTATTAATAAACTCCCCTCTATTTTCCTGTCATCTCCTTAGGGTTCCACATATTGGGGAGCACATGCAATATTTGTTTTTCTCAGTCTGGCTTATTTCGTTTAACATCATGATCTCATGATTTCCAGTTTCATCCATTTTCTTGCAAACAACCTAACTTCATTCTTCTTTATGGCTAAATAATACTCCATTGTGTATATATATTCCATGTTTTCTTTGTTCAGCTGTTGATGGGGACCTAAGCTAGTTCCATACCTTGATTATTGTGAACTGTTCCACAAGAAATATGGGGATGTGGTTAGCACTATAATATGTCAGCTTTCATTCTTTCTGATATATACTAAACAGTGATATGTAGTTGGTTCATAAAGGAGTTCTGCTTTTTGTTTTCTGAGGAGCCTCCATGCTGAGTAGTGGCCATGCCAATCTGCATTCCCGCCAACAGTGTAGAAGGCTTCCTCTTTCTCTACAGCCTCACCAGCATTTATTGTTTATACTCTTGATGATAACCATTCTGACTGGGGTGAGGTGGAATACCAATGTAGGTTTGATTTGCATCATTCTAAAGGCTAATGTTACTGAACAGTTTTTCACATACTGATTGGCCATTTGTATTTCTTCCTTGGAGAAGAAATACAATGCAATTTGTTTCAATTCATTTGCTCATTTATCAATTGGACCACTTGGGCTGGGGATGTAGCTCAGAGGTATAAGTGCCTGCCTGGCAAATGTAAGGTCCTGAGTTCAATTCCTGGTACAAAAATAAAAGAAAGAAAGAAAAAGAAATCAATTGAGCTACTTGGTTTTCTGGTGTTAAATTCTTTTTAGTTCTTTGTATATTCTAGATATGACTCCTCTGTTAGAAGAGTGAGTGGCAAAGATTTCCCCATTCTGTGGGTTGTCTCTCCACTCTGTTGGTTGTTTCCCTTGCTTCACAGAAACTTTTTAATTTGACATAGTCCCATTTGTTGATTCTTGCTATAATTTCCTGTGCTGTTGGAAACCTTTTCAGGAAGTCTTTGCCTGTGCCTATGGCTTCAAGTGTGTCCTCTATATTTCCTTCTATCTATTTCAAAGTTTCAGGTCTCATATATAGAATCTTTGATCCATTTTAAATTGTACAGAGTGAAAGACAGGAATCTAGTTTCAGTCTTCTACAAGTGGATAGATATCCAGTTTCCCAGCAGCATTGATTTTAAAAGCTGTCTTCTCTCCAACATGTTTTTGGTTCATTTGTTAAAAATCAAGTGGCCCTATGTAGATTTGTGGGCTTGTTTTTAATGTGATCTGTTCTATCCCGTTGAGCTACATGTCTATTTTTGTGCCAGTATCATGCTGGTCTTGTTACTATGACTTTGTAATATAACTTAAAGTCAGATATTGTGATGCCTTCCACCTTGCTCTTTTTGCTTAGGATTACTTCAGGTGTTCTGGATTTCCATATTAATTTTAGGGCTGGTCTTTTGTGTTTCCATATAATTTTAGGGTTGGTTTTTCTAGTTCTATGAAGAATTTAGATGCATCTTCTCCTCTTCAATGTTTTGGAGTAGAATTGGCATTAATTATTCCTAAAATTTTGGGTAGAATTCACCAGTAAAGATGAATTGGGCTTTTCTTTGCACTCTCCTTTACTTGCTATTATGTAACAGAAAATGCTGCCCCAGCCAGTACACTTCAGTTTCTTAGTTGCCCAGGTAACAGTTCCTGTTCCAGTTCTGGTTGCTCCTGTCTCTTAGAAACTGCCAGTCACTATGATGCACATTGTATAAACCAATCCCCAATGGACAAGCCACTCTGTCTTTGTACTTCCTGCTTGTTTATCCCATGTAAACCCTAGACCACCGGAGATCAGGGCCTGATATTCTGGGAATAATCCCAATCAGTGCCCTTCGACTTAAATAAATCTGCCTCCAAATCTGGGTGTCCTTTCAGTGTCTCTGCTTGCCATTGCATCTGGTCTGCTCAGATTTGTTATTTACTTATAACTCAGTCTTAGTGGGCTGCATATTTCTAAAAATCTATCCATTTTCTCTAGGTTCCCAATATCAATTGTAACATCTCCTTTTTCATTTCTGATTTTGAGTCTTCTTTTTTCTTAACATAGATAAAGGCTTATCAATTTAGTTTCTTTTCATGAAACTAACTTTGAGTTTCATTGCTCTTTTCTGTTCCTTTCCTAGTCTCTGTTTCATTTCTTCTGCCCTGATTTTTATTATGCCTTTCCTTCTCCTGAGTTTGTGCTTAATTTGTTCTTTTCCCACTTCTTGGGGGTATGAACTCAGGTGGTTGGAGATCTTATTTTTTGATTAACATAGCATTTGTTGCTATAAACTTTCCTCCTAGGACTGATTTGGCTGCATCTCATAATTTTTTAATAGGTGGTGTTTGCATTTTCAAGGAAAACATCTTGTCTCAAGATATTTTTATATTTCTTTTTTATTTCCTCTTTGACATATTGCTTGCTTAGGAAGGTGTTAGTTGATTTCTACATATTTATGAGTTTTCCCATTTTCTTCTATCCACTTCTAGTTTTGCACTTCTGTGAGTGAAAAAGATACTATGGTTTCAGTACTTTAAATTTGTTAAAACTTGTTTTGTGGCTAACATATGATCTATCCTGGAGAATGCACCATTTACCCTTGGGAAGAATCTGTATCACGCTGATGCTAAATGGAATATTCTATATATGCTTTTCAGGTCTATTTGATCTGTAGTATTGTCCAGGTCTGTTATTCCCATATTGTTTTTCTGTCTGGATGATCTATGCATTGCTGAAAGTGAGATATTAAAGTCTTCAGTTATTACAGTATTGCTGTCTATTTCTCTCTTAAACTCTGTTCATATTTGCTTTATATATTTAGGTTCTTTGACACTGGATATTGGAGATTAGATAGATAGATAGTAGAGATGGATATGGGTAGATAGATAAATATAGACATAGATAGATATAGATAAATATCATTGATGATTTGGCCCCCTTATCATCCTACAAATCTTCTTTGTCTAGTGTCACAGTTGTTGACTTAAAATCAATTTCGTCTGTCTAAGAACAGCCACTCTTGCTTTCTCGTGATAACTATCTTTTCTCACACCAAGGTGCTATAGCTCAAGTGCTTTCCTTAGCTGTCTGGAAGCCATTTTCATGTGCGCATAGTTGCTCAAAGCAGTGCTTCTCCTCCTTCTCCCTTGCTACTGTCATTCCCAAGAGCCCCCTTTCATGCTGATTCCATTGCAATACTTTGTGCTGCCATATAAATCACAGTCCCAATGCCTTGATTCTATGGCTCTTAGAGCACACATTGTTCAGAGACCAGAAGCAGGTCTTACACCCTCATAAAAGAGGACAGAACTGATGGAAATTGAAGTTCCAGAGCTGGCCTGGGGAAGCTAGCACAGGTGTGGCATTGGGGGGACACCAGCAGCCACTTGGGCACAGCCCCAGCCACACCCAACTTCCTTATCCATGAGGAGGGGTGCCTGTCATCCACAATACACTCCATATTGTGAAATGCTGTCTGAAGACTTCTCTCCTAGACTTTCAAAGCAAATGTCATCCACCAGGGGTATCGAGGGGGCTATGACAACTGTCTCTGAAAAGAGAAAGTTCCTGGAAAGGGGTCCTCTGGGAATAGTGAATTCAAGTTGCCATTCTGGTTCACATGTCTCTCTTGGAACAGTGTAATATGTATTTTAACAAACAAGTGTAACAGTTCCTGTGTGTTGACTCTCTGCCTATGAATCCTCACATTGACTGAGATAGGAAATCATATCTGTGGTTACTCATGACTAAAGCCTGCCTAAAGAAATCTTTTCAGTGATACAATTGTTAGGTGACATAACTCTAATCCCATCCTAATTCAGTAAAACTCTATCATTCAGCATTGACTGTGTGTTTGTTATGTTTCTGCCATTTTGCTGGATACAGTAGAGACTATAGACTACCCATGGCATAGGATTTACCATGTGATAAAATTTTTTAAAAGGAAAAGGGAGAGAATAAACCCTAATACAGTAGGTATAAATGTTTGGTTAAATGGTGCTGGAGGAAGATTTCATCATAAAATAACCACCTTCTTATGTATCGTGAATAGATAGTAATGGAAAAAATTAAATAATAATAATTATCTTCCAAAAGGTAATGATCAGGGGTGGCAAAAGTGTTCTGGTACTCCAGAGGTAGGGGTCGCGTGGCACTGAAAGCCTACTAAATGCCACCAAACCATCACTCTGAATCACTGTAGTCAAGGAGTCTCCATGCTGCCAGAATATTTGATAAAGCAAAAATGCTTTAGAAAACTTCCACTTGTCCAATTTCTAACAGTTTTTTCCACCTAGCAAGATTCAGAACTCTCTTGATTCCTGTCCAACATGTAAAAAGATTGGATGTACATTGTTCAGAGCCTGGATATCCTTCTGTACTGGATAAAAGGTAGAGGGGGGTGGAAGATGGGAAGAAAGAAAACCCAGAACTCTCAGGAATGTTTCTCTTAAAATCACTTCCATTTTCTCAGTAAAGCAGAGATCTCGTTGTGACCAAACAACAGGAAAAATATACAGGACAACACGAGGGAGGGGAAGGGCAGCAGGGTTGTGGGACGGGCGCCCCGTCATTGTGGAGAAACTACCATTTGAAATCAGCCCAACCACAGGCTCCTATAGAGACCTACAGCTAGTGACATGTGGGTGGGTAGAGTTGGTGGGAGTGGGGTGAACCCCCAAAAGTTGCATAACAATCAAAGCTGGAGCAGGGTTAACCCTCCAGGGCATGAAACATGGGATTCCTTTTTCATGTGGGTGCCAGGAGCTAATTAGGAATCCGAGGAATGGGCATTGTGTTCCAAAATGTCATGTGGCGTGTTCCATTAAGTTGCCTCATTAAGCCCTGCCCGCCTGGCAGATTATGTGTTGGACGCTGAGCAGCCTGATGGATTGAGAGCTTGTTACCATGGAGATGTTCTGCAGCTTTGCTGGTACTCCTCACAGCAAGGGAAGGAACTGCCCTGGCCCTTGAGCGAGCACATACGAGCACACACACACACACACACACACACACACACACACACACACACACTTTCCAGTGAGACCAATTGGCTGTATGTAGCAGCAAATATAAGATCGTTGAAAGAGGCTGCCAGGGCTTGAGGAATGGGATGGGACTGGAGAATGTGCGGGGGAAATGAACTCTTTTTAAGCTTTGCATCATGTGATTTGCTGAGAATGAAAAGAAAATGCCACTTTCATCTGCACTGGGGGCACAAGGTGGATGGGCCTTCCAAAAAGACAGCTGGACAGTGTGGACAAGACTCTCTTCTGGTGGTGCAAGGGCCTGACTATAAGCAGAGCGAAAGCCAAAACCACAGTGCAATCACTGCCCGGGAGCGTTTGCTGGTGTACATCAGCGAACGCCACACAGTGCCCATGACCAGGTTGTTTCGCACTGAGACTAGGGACTGACATGCAAGAGGCCATGCACAGACTCAGGGGAGTTTCAGGCCTGCAGTCAAATTCTCTCTCCTTCTCAGAACAAGGAGAATACATTAGAGAAATGTGGGAGCTTCTCCCCTTTCATCGGGAGAGCTGATCTCCCCATGGACACAGCACCAAGGTTTATTAGCTGTGTGGCTCTTGTGCAACTTCCGGGATGTTACTTCACCTCTCTTGTTTCCTTTCTGTAAAACAAATTAGTAGATTAGATTTTTGTACAGCACTTAGTATACTTCGGGAGCCTTCACATCGTTTTATTTTCTCAATAATTCCTCATAACAACCCTCTAGGATGACACAGTTATTACCTTTGTGCTGTAGTGAGAGACTGAAACCTGTTCAAGGTTGCCCAGCTACTGCGAAGTGGGTGCTGACAGACTTTCAGATACGGAAACTGAGGCATGAAGAAGGAAAACCACTTGTCCGGAGCTACACAGCTAGGAGGAGATGCATTTAGAATTTGAATTTATGCATTCTTGATCTGAGGAAATCAAGACCAAGGACCTGAAGAGGGAACCAAGAATTCCCCAGAAAGGGAGCTGCCCCCAGGAACATCCACGGCCAGGGCCTGGGACGGACAGCATCGCATGGGCTCAGTGCAGTTGAGGAAGGCCTCCTAGGGAGACCAGTCCAGATGCCCAGCAGACTGACGGGCAGCTCCTCCACACAGGGCCATGCCCAGCCTCACCAACATCCAGCCCTGCCCCACGCCTCCCACTCCTTGCCTCCCACCCCACGCTCAGCATGGGGACTCCTGTTGTATCCCTTCTTCCACCGAGAGACCCATTGCAAGCGGAGTCCTCTCCTCCAGCCACAGAGGTGACCCAGCCCCGCCCCAGTGACCTCGCCCAGAGAAGCCCAGTGTCAGGCCATCTTCGTAACATCACACAGACCTGCAAGTGAACTGGAGAGCTGAGAAAATACCTCATGACCATAAGTCACAATCCGTTTGGTTCTTCAGCACGGTTTGTTATCACAGCAGCCTGCGCTCATGTGGAATCACAGCCTCACAGATGGGCCTGGACCAAGAGTTGTTTCCTTCAGCTACACATTGTCTCAGCCTCCCCAGTCTTTGGATAACTTTTCCCTGACTCCTCACTGCAGATTTCCAAGTCAAAAATCATGAATTGAACCCATGACCCCCAAACGTAGGGGCCTCCTCTCTACTGTATTGTAGACTGTGGTGCCTGGAACAGGGCCAGTGACAGTATCACCTTGAAGGCTGGCCTTGGGTCACTCACCCTTGGTGCTCCCAAAACAATGATAAGCAGTCTGGGCAAGCTGGTGCCACTCTGGGCTTACCCTCAGAACTAGAGTTGTGTCCCCCCCTGAAGCCAGCAAGGCCACCACCAAGAGAGAAACTGGATATGAGGGCTGGAGGCAGGAACCTGTGTCCCAAGACAGCCCCCCTCTCTGCTCTGGAGGGGCCACATTCCCTCTTCCTGGGACCACCTCACAGCCTCCTATGCCATAGCCACCTCTACAAGACATCTCTTGAAATATGTGTGCTCATGTGACTTTCTGTATGGCTCCAAAACTTTACTCACTCCAGAAAATGAAGATTCCTGCCCCTAAGACTGGACCTTCCCATGACTCATCACATGGCCAAAGGGTTCCTCTCTGCTCCTGAGAGCTGTTTTCCTGAACTCACTGTCAGAGGCAAAGCGGGTGCCATGAGATGATCTCTCTTTAGTGTCAACTCTCAATGACTTCCCTAGAGGACCGAGTCCTCAGAACCCCAGTGTGGAGACTCAGCCCAGCTCCCTGCCCCAAATGTCCAAAGTGATTGACAAGTGTGAGGAGGACATTGTACAGAACCAGCGCCTCTCTGACCGTCGCACCTATTTGTGGTTCGTTTGGAGTGACACATAGTAATGCTACATATCTATGGAGTCCAGTGTGATATTCTGATCCATGTATGTGATGGGTAATGATCCAACCAATGCAGTTAGGGTAGTAAGCACATCTATCACTCCAAACAGCGACCATTTCCTGAATTAGGAGCATTCATAATATTTTCTTCCTGTTCCTCCTGTGTATGGAAGAAATTATTGTTAGGTACACACACACCTGCTGTGCTACAGAACAGGGGAACTCTTTCCTCTTTTCTACATACATCTTGTACCCCATTACCACCTTTCTGCCTTGGGAAACTACCTTTCTATTCTCTGTTTCTATGAGAGCAACATTTTAGCTTCTAAATCTGAACAAGAACATTAATTACTTGTGTCTCTGCGTCTCGCTCATTTCATTTGCCATGAGATTTTCCAAGTTTATCCAAGCTTATGCTACAAATGACAGGATTGAGATCCGGGGAAGATGGCGACAGGGTGAGCAGCAAGGGAGCGAACCTCCTTAATAAACACCACCAGCTCGAGACAGACTTGGTGAGCGTGAATGGCGGAACCTCGGCTGGGAAGTTTAAACTGGGCGTATTTCTCTGAGATGCCGGGGGAGATGTGGTAGGGCGGACCAGGCTGCCGGGGCGAGACGTGGGAAAGTCCCAGACGCTGGGAGCCGGGGACGA
>PVLD010017933.1:0-40367 GCA_004027595.1 Dinomys branickii | reverse complement strand
CATGATTTGCAAAGGTACACTGGGTCCTGAGATCTAGAGTGGAGGAAGGCTAGAGGGAAGCAGGGCAGTCCCAAGTCTGTGAACGAGAGATGGAACTTCTGCAGACACTGAAGAAACACTGGAGTTTTAAGGAGGAGCAAGACACAGATCTGTGTTTTGAATAGATCACTCCAATGGCTGAGTGGAAAAATAGGTATTTGGTAATTTTAGTCTAGAGTTCTTGTCAAATATGGATCTCTGGGTTGGTTACAGCTGATTTGAGCTCTTTCGTGCCTGTGACATGTGGCCCACAATATTTGCCCACCTTTGGATGACTCATCTAGGAGAGAGACCAAGACAACAGAGGTAAGTGGGCTGAGACACTAGGTAAGCAAGCTCAGTTTTTCGGTAAAAGAACCACCTGAGTCAGATGCTGCTTCTGTAGGACCCTCTTGTGGCCAAGTGTCACAAACAGAAAATTTAGTCCTATGGTGTCATTGACCCTTCCTCTAGAGAGTTGGTCTCCCTTTGCCTAAGCCAGAGTAATTCACAGTGTGGTCCCATACAAAGGTAGCATCAGAATTGCTTAACAGTTTTACTGAAGGGCAGAATGTGAGACCACACTTCTTTCCTGATGAGTCAGAACTGCATTTTAATAAGATCTGTAGGTATTTTTTATGCATATTAAAGTTTGAGAAACACTGTTCTAGAGCAGCAATATCCCAACTGTTTGACCCAGACTCTACTACTTGACAAGAAATACATTTTACTTTGTGGCTTATAAGAAACACACACACACACACACACACACACACACACACACACGCACATGCACACACACGCACACACACAAATACACTCCTCACACAAAAGTAAAGCAAGATTTAAAAAAAAATTGAAATCCCAGTCAGCAGTAAATGCATGAATTTCATAATTCACTAATAGTGAATTAATAGCCATGAACATGTGGCTTTTGTTCTTAAAACAAAACAAAACAAAACAATGTGACATAGCCATAAATAGAAAACTAGAAACATTTTCCCTGTTTCTGGGAAAAAGAAGTTAAATGGGAAACAATCTGTTTATCTAAAGATATATTGTTCTACACACTTTTTAAAAGAGCTGGGTTTTGTCACTCCTTGGTTGCTAGCGGTTAGAAGCTGGAAGGTATAATAAAGAAACAGGATTGTCAAACTCTCATGGAAAAAAATTTGGAAAGAGTCAATCATGTTTAGCTTAACAATGACAAAGAACACTAGGGACATGCTTTTTGGTTCAAATTTTATGTATCATAATTTAGCATTAGTTGATACAGAATATTTCTTGATAGGAGAAAATGTTTGGTCGTATACTATCATTAAATTCATTAAATGTGGTAACATTTAATACTACCTGATCAGGAATGGGAATCATTGCTTTAGGAAAATGTTTCTCAAACTATTTTTGATCATAGGCAGATTGGCAGCATAAAAGACCCCACATCCCACTTATCCTATCCATTCTTATTCTACAGAGGCAAGAGAATAAGGTATTAAGATAGAATATGTCACTCTACCAGCAAATTTTTGTGGTTTGCCTTAGCAAACTGGTAAGGGATGACTCGGATTTGCATTGCAGTATATACATGCCTTAAAATCTAGGGCAAAATTATGGTCTTGAACTGCTGTTGATGGAAACATATATCACTACACACTCTGGGGTTAACCAAATAATCCACAACAAAGCCCAATGTAAATGAAGAAGCTAAGCCAAACGTAATTCATAAACAAAAGGCTTTTGTAAACCATGACCGCATTCAGACCGCACTGATAATCAAGTGTGCTTCCTCAAAATGGCAGGAATTCCACAAGTTGTGCTCAATTAGAGTTGTGTGACCTTGGCAGCACCATGTGGGAATGTAGGACCTCAAATTCAAGTCATCCATAGTCTTTACTAAAGCAAGAATTTAATTTTGTGCATATATTTTAGTAATTTTAATCTCATTTAGTAGTTATCCAATATGGGGCCTTTTAATGTGTGTGAAATGATGATATGTGAATTATGCATCATTGAACTGGAAGAGTCAAGGAGAGATGTACATTATGGGGACAAGGGGCTAAAACAAAATGTAGACGTTTTAAGGCCACTTCTAGAGAATCATTCGTGATCAAGCCCCCAACTTAGCAACATGATGACACTAAAATTCCATGACTTAAGTTTTGTGAGTTGTTAAAGTCTTATTTTCTGCAGAATGTAGGTAAACCATGAGATCTGCCTGCGAATGAAGCCTGGGTTCTACGTAGTTCCACACTCTTAGCCTTGTCTAGACAAGGGAAGGGACAAGGGACAAGGCCTAGGCAAGGGACAGCTAAGAGACATTGTCTTAGAAGCCAAGCCTGGCTGATTTTCAGTGTAGCCTACGTGGCTGTGTTGAAGCCAGAAAGCGTGTCTTGACGGGTTAAGAAATGTTGGCCCCAGACATTGAGCAATGGAAAGGTGACCACATGACCTGTTTTTCACTGTTTATTATTCCATAAACCTACACTGAGAAGTCCTCCTGGGTTATTATTGATTAAGCTTTGGATTTTTCTTTACCATGCTCCACATAGCTAAATTTGCTAGCTAAAATACAGAATATCCAATTAAATTTGGATTTAACATATACGACAAATATATTTTGGTATAAATGTATTCAAATATTGTGCGGAGAGTGCACAAAGATATTGTTTCCTTGAAGTTAGAATTTAATGACACACACGATGCTTTATTTGCTAAACTTTGCACCTTCAATTTAGCTTCTAGGACATGCCAGTTTTCCAATATCTGGGTTTTTATGTCAGCTATTTCCAGCCACTGAGTGCTAGAATGACTTTGTGTATCCCCGAGTGACTTAAAGTAAATATGCTAACTAATCCTCGGTTACAAAAGTTTGATAAATCCAAGGAATGTAGAAAAGAGGGCTGGAGGGAGAGATTTAAAGGGTTAGGGTAGTGGAATGTAAGTGAGGAATGTTCCATACTGTAGGGTGGAACTAAGCTGGCCAAAGGCACTGAGGTGAGTAAGACCAGTCTGCCTGCCATGGCTCCTGGGGAGGGCACGGACAGAGGAAAAGGAGCAGAGCACGTGGGTTGTTCCATCAAATCTATAACCTCATCCGTGCGCAGTTCCCCATTATCAGAGACAAGAGTGAGGGATCTCCTAGAGCTCAGTCTCACACTTGTAACAGAGGTTGAAATTCTGTGTATGATCCTGAAAAGTGGTGGTGATGGTCTCTGGAGTCCTGCAGAGGAATTCCAAGGTAATTTTCCCAATCCTTGAAGAAGAACATTTCAGCATAGAGCAGCCGGATCTACTTGCGTTCTCTCTTTACTCTTTGCCTCTCTCTTTACTTTTTTCACTCTGTCAAGCTTCAGGAGTAAAATCAGGGATGCTTCATTGAAATGAAGTGTGTGTGTATGTAGTTAAATTTTTAAACATGATCATTCTTGTCAGTAATACAATAATACAGGTGCATTTTAAGCTTTGTAAAGCAAAGCAGCAGAAGAGTTGTAGAATAGTAACCAGCCTTTGAGTGATTTATGGTTAGTGTTAATATTAAAACGAATTTCTCCAGTGGTCTCACTGGACTCTTCTGTATGCCGAACAGTTACACTGCAAGGTGGCAGACCTTTGTCTTGTGGGTGAGTTACAGAAATCAAGAAGGTGTTTGATGACTGAGGGTTGTAGCTGTGATTGTGTTTTGTCTTATCCTTCTGATTCTGCGGAAGATGTTTGACTGAAAGCTTCTCAGAAAATCCAGCACAATTCCATTACTTTGCTGGCATGTTTTATTAAGTATTGAAACAGCTGTAAAGTATTTAAGGACTGCAAATGAAATGGAGAAAAAGGGTATTCTTTAGATAACTTTCACATAACGTGTTCAGCAGCTTAAGAGGAAATGCACCCACACGCCTGTTAAAGATGCTGCCCATAAATTGGGCGTATTGTCTTACCACTTCTGTTTCTCTTTCCCTCTATCCTTTTTTTTCTCTCGCTCCTCCTCCCCCTCTAGACGGAAAAAGAGAAACTACCCGTAATCTTGTAATGATTCTTTCTGCATCACTTACTGCCAGGTCCCTAGGAAGAAGAAGACAGAGGGAACAGATTGTGCACCAGGCACTGGAATTCCTCTGGTGATTTTTCCTTTGAAAGAAGCTTCCCCCTTTTGCTAGATTATAAACAGCCCTCCCTGTGACTGTGCAGCACAGAGTGTGGTGAGTGTCCCTGTGAGCTCAGAGTGCAGGCAGGTACTCAGCCTCTGTTCCACTGAGCCAGCTCTGTAAGTTGCGCTTTCACCGTTAAGGGATCGTCAGCATTTGTATCAGCCAGGGAGCTAGAAAGCTGATTCTAACTCTCACACACAGCCCTTCTCACTGTGTCCTGTAGGCAGCAAGGCTATCTACGCAATGTGAAATGCTCATCTCCGCTTCAGCTTTGTTTTCTGCTAAGTTAATCCTCATGTTATTGAAAGGGGGAAGAACCCTAGACTGAGCAGTGTACCATTAACTTGTGGCCAAGGAGCCATGGATGTGACGGCACAGATAGTTTCTTTTTTTCCATCTTGAGCAAAGGGGAATTCCACTCTCTTCGTATGACTTCATTTTTCCATGGAAGTGTTGAATTTCTAGCACAGTGGGGAAAGTATAGTGGCAAACATGATTCTAAAGGCGGAAATATGCTGGGATTTGACAGGTACGCACAGAATCAATGGGCTAGCAGTTACAGTTCTTGTTTTAAGGTTCTAACAAGCATCAGTACAACTGTTCATGTACACAGTAATTATAAACTCCGAGTGGTGCAGCTAGGGCAAATAGCATAAACTTTATTTTATTTTTATTTTTTGGTATTGGGAATTGAACTCAGGACCCAGCACTTACCAGGCAGGTGTTGTGTGGCTGAGCTGTCTCCCCAGCCCTAGCATAGACTTCAGATTAGTAAATATCTCAGCAAATATTTTGCCATAAAATTATGTATTTTATTCACAAAATACATTAATAAGGGTAGTGTTGGTGGTATCAAAATTTACCTCTCTCCTATTTCTGCATGAGTGCACCCTAGTTTAAATGTATACCAGATTCATTTCCTTTCATGTTTTACATAATAAAAAATGGTATTTGCTGCTCTATAGTGATAAAAAAGACAAACTCTGATATTTATTTAGTGATTACTATGTGCTAGGAACATATATACATATATATATACATATATATCCTATATATATCCTGTGTAAATTTTGTAAATTTGATTCTTACCATAACCTAATGATTTAAATACTATAATAATCCATGTTTGATGCATATAGAAATTAGTTTAAAAATAGTAAATAACTTATCACAAGGTCTCAGTGAGAGGGGCCAGGTATATATCTCAGCAGCATAGTGCCTGCCTAGAAAGTGCAAGGTCCTGAGTTCCATTCCCAGTACCAAAAAAAAAAAAAAAAAAAAAAGAAAGAAAAGAAAAGATCTCGAAGCCTGGTACTGAACAATAACCCCAATTATAGCTGTTGGACCAGATTAGTTACTTTGGTAGAATAAATCAAAATAGTCCTGTTATGAGTTATGCAAATATTTATCAGGTGAATGAACTTCTTTTTCTTATATCCATCAGGAAGAAGGAGAAGAGGCAATTTTCACTTATATGAAGCAAAAAATATTTGTTTTCTCTCAGGGCTGGTTAACCTCTCAGTTTTGGTTATTACACAGTCAAGGGAGAGCTGGACCTGAACGTTTTGCAGAACCTTGGTCCAGTGTATTGGTGAAATCTTGTAAACAGTACTTGAAGTCTTTAGTGAGTTACATTTATCCCAGAGGATGAAAGAAAACGTGCCTAGTTTCAAGAGCTTACTAGATCAGTGAAGTGTAAGAAGCTTATGGTGTGGTGTGTGCTATGAAATGCCTCCCTCCCTCCCCCAAAAAGAATGCAGTACTGAACCTTTCATAGCCTACAATTGAGAAAGAAACACAATGCTTTGCAGGTATCTTCTGTTGCCAGCATATACTGCATTTGGACCTGCTGTCCTGACCCATTTCCTGAACAAAACAGCAGATGACCAGTTTTGATTGAGGCTCAGAGCAGGAAAGGGTCATTAGCAAGCCCAAGTTACTGTGTAGGCAGCCATGTCATTTGCCTCATACAGCTAAGCAGGCCCTGTGGCACTGAGTGGAAAAAACACACAGTAGAGTTTATCGCAAAACCCAATAGGAATTATGACAGTGACCCAAATGATCTAGAACCAGACTATGACATCTGTAGCAGCAGGTGGTGCTCTGGTTGCTGTGTTGGGTGCTGTCATGTACTATGCTCAGATAGAGACAGTGTATGACCATGTGGAAAGAACACATCATGATCTAGGTTCTTTCAGAACAACCAAATCATAGGATTGGATAGAACCTACAGCAGTTCATCAGCAGGTGACTGTGCTGTTAGTCTGCATAGGAGAAGAGCCAGAGAGCAAAGGAGAAGTTACCATGATTCCTCCTTTGCCCACAAAGATACTATGCTGCCTTGGATACACCTCACATCTGTGGTTACCTGTGAAGTCCTCGATGGCAGCTGATGGCATTTATAAACCATGCCAGGTCTACTGACTGGCCAACATGGTTTGTGAGTACCAGTTCAAAATGGACCATGCTATGCTGTAGTCCCAATTGGAGGTGGTTCTGAATGAGGATGGCAAAGGTAAATTTTCCCAATGGCCAAGAGAGAGAACCAGCCACATTAGGGTGTGGGTTAGGGTTAGGGCAAGGATTGCTCTGTATATTGTGGTGTTACTAAGTTTTGTTGTTATCATTACTTTTATAATAATATCTGGCACACAAGATGATAGAGTATATCATTTGAATACAAACATCAATATTAAATTCTTGAAATTCAGTGTTGACCACACAAGCCAAGGGGATAGATATTTGCAGTATGCTCACAGCAGATCAGGTTAACTAGGCTTTTAGAAGATATATTTTTTAAAATTTATGAAACTAAGTCTTAGTATTCCCAAGACTCTTTACAATATTCACATCCTTCAATGATTCACTATAATCAACACTTATAAGCTAATATCTTCATGTTTGTTTATTACCCAGGGTTCATAAGTTAAACTGACATTGGGAGCGAAAAGGTTCCCACGGTAGCTTTCTGCTGTGAGGATAAAATACCTAACATACAAGAATGGAAGGAGCAAAGGCTAGTTTTGGGTTATGGCTTCAGCAGTTTCCATGCATGGTTGAGCTCCAAGGCAGAAATACTACAGAAAAGAGGTTGGCAGAGGGAAGCTGCTCACCCCAAGGCAGCCAGGAAACAGAGACGAACAGTGGAAGAGCCAGAGGAAGGAGAGAGGGACCAGAGGGCATCCCCAAGGTCAGGCTCCCATGACCCACTTCCTCCAGCCAGGTTCTACCTCAGTTTCTCTTCACATCCTTATAATGCCATCAAATTATGATCTCATAGAGATTAATGCACTGATCCAGTCATCTCTGGAGACACACAGACATATCTAAAAGTGTGCTTAACTTATTCTCCAGGCATTTCTCAATCTGGTCAAGATTCACCATCGCAGTTGCCAAAAAGAAGTAAACCTGATCTGAGGATTTGAATGCACTTCCTCTCCTTTCATCTGTCCCCCAGATAAATAAGTAAAGGACCAAGTGAGTTCAAGGTAACAGCAGTTTGACTTTTGTCATTGGAGGAGAACATTAAATAATAGCTTTCAGTCAGGGTAATTGTTAAGGAAATACATGGAAAACCAACAACGCCATGACATTCTACCACTGTTAACTTGCCAAGCATAAGTTTAACAGTGGCTTCTGTGGGGACAGAAGGTAGACACCCTTCACTCAACTGGTGAGAATAAACTGGCCTACTCTTTCAACATGACAATTTGATATTTTGGGACAAGAAGCTTAAAATATGCATTTTCTCTTTGACTTGCTAATTTAATGTTCAAGTATTTATTCTAAGGACAATATCAGAGATATGAGGTTTTATATACAAGTATTGCTACTGCATATTTAATATTGGAAAATTAGAACCAAATCAACTGTCTAACAATACAAGGATGATTTGACTCACTGACGTTATATCTATACTATAGAATAACATGCATCAATTCATATTTTGGCACAGTATTTGATGGCATAGAACATGCATAATGCATTATATGAAGTAAAAAGTGCTGCATTTACAGAAAAATCCAAATTTTATTAAAGATAATCTTCATAGGTGTAAAACATTTCCTGATAATATCTTGCTGTTGAACTTCTGGAATTTCAAGATGTTTTAGATGTTTAAGCAAAAATAAATAAACAAAAAATCCTCATAATTCTAGGAAGAAAATGCTTGAACAATGGGTAGGAAAATTAAAAAGAGATTTACATGTTTTCTTTTAAATTTCTGTACTTTTAATCATTTTTGCAGTGGCTATGTATTACTTGGAATAGTCAAGGAACAATAAAAGTATTGTCATATACCAAATATTTGTCAACTACTCTCATATAAGGAATGTTTGTCTTCGGAGACAGCATTGGTATCTCTATGCTGGTAAAGGAAAAAACATTTGTAGATGGATAGTGTCATGCAGTCAGCAACATATCTGAAACTCTTTTCCATTATAAGCCTGCCTTTCTGTCCCTCACTCTGGCTCAGTCCTGGGTTTTCTGGCAGGTAGGAGTTCACTCTCTCCCTTTGTAGGGTATCAGTGGAAATTTATCTCTTTTATTATTCCTTGACCATTTGTTACTAAAATGCTTTTGATGACATAATTTGGAACCTTCTTTTCTTCTTGGAAGCAGCACAGATGTTAAGCCTTAAGTAAAGCACAGAATTAGAGAGCTCATAGATTTTCTCAACTGCTGTGGTATGAATTTTAACACGCTCAGGAGGATGTGTATGATAGAGGAATTTAAAAATCATTAGATGGAAGTAAAAATGGCCGCTTCCAGAAACACAACAGTGAGATCATGGTTTCTGTTTCTATTAAATTAGAAAAAGAATCATTAGTTAATGGGAACAGAACTCGTGCAATGATGCATGAATGCAAGGTGGCAGTGATTAGCATTTCTTCAAGGAAATGCTTTTTCTTCCTCGAATTCTATATATACCTTGCATTTTGGTTCACTCCATCCAGCACAGGTATTGCAAACATGATGCAGAAAACAAAAACGAACAAGTAAAATGTAGTAAAATTGCATTTTATATGAACGCAGGTACATTGGTGTCTTTACGCCACTTCACAAAATGCCACAGAATACATAATTTATAAACAAAAGAAGTTTATTTCCTCATAGTTCTGGAAGCTGGAAAGTCCACGATCAAAGGCCTGGCCAGGTCAGTTGATGGATGAAGACTGTTCTCCCCACCCACCATTATTTCTTCACCCTTTCAAGGGGGGAAGCTGTGCCCTCAGGTAGTGAAAAGGGAAGAGTGAGCCAGCCAAATGCTGCTCTATGAAACCTCTATGCTCAAGGCCTTAACCCCACTGGGGGCAGGGGAGGTGTCCCAGGAGCCTAAACACTTCTTAAAAGCTTTCTTTTTTTAGGGCTACCACGTTGGAAATTCCTGAAGTTTGGAGGGGGCAGGTTTAAACCGTGTCAGTGGGAAGAACTTGTTATATTCCCCATGTCTCCACCTCTTCCTCTTTTTCCTCCCTCCCTCTGCCTGCCTCCTTCTTCGTCTTTCTTTGCTCCCTTATTTGTGTAGCTGCCTAAGGTTTGTTTAGAGGTAACACTTGAGTATGCGTAAGATAGAGCTGCTATGATCTGAACACGTTCTCCTGTGTAAGACGGCATATTTGCTTATGATTTAACACGTAAGCCATTTTCCTTGGACAAAGATACTAAAAAAATCATCCCTTTGCTAGTTTTTAGAGATACTGAGATGGCTTGTGGCTGCTTTTGAGTAATATACTCACTATGCATTCACAACAAGGGAAAGCCTTTTTTTCTTGTTTCTTTCTGTAGTTTTACCAAACATCTGCTAAGAGCTCCCGGGGTTATATTTTGCACAGGACTGAAAAATGACTGCTGGTAATGCTAAGAGTCTGCTACTTTCAGAATACATAACACAGACAATATGCATGACAGTTTAATACATCCATGAGTGGATGTTATATGGAGATTGCAGACTAGCTGTTCCCTCCTGAAGCAAGTCAGGAACATGGGCTGTAGCTAAAGAATGATCAGCTTCATTGTGAGGGGCTGGAAGAAATTACTGGACAGAATTTGGCATCCTCTCTGGAGCTCTTTACTCAGAATATTGAATGTTTTCAGCTCTGGCTTGTGATTCCCAAATCTTGCAAGTTAAAAAAAGAACTTGAATTTTAAACTTAGATGGAAACTATAGTGTCTCCCTAGTGTAAGAACCTGAGAGTAAATAAAATCCAAAATGTGCAATAGATAATATGAAAGGGAAAGAAATTGCTCAAAGGAAGGAACTGGGATGAGGGAAAGAAGAAAATGAATGAAAAGAAGAAAGCAAACTATCTATCTATTTATCTATCTCTGGGATAACTTACTGCTGATGTTTGATGGTTTACTGAAAGGAACAGTTAATGCTTAATTTTTTTTATTTTGACCAATTTTGCATGCTTATATCTGATAATCAGAGCAATTGATTTAAAGACAACAATATGCAATATAAGAACCATTGCTGAATTTCTATCATCTTGTCTGGTGAAACTCTGTATTGTCGCTAATGGTTTTTTAATTAGTAGTTTTTACTCTCTTTAATGAGTTGATCCATCTTGCCTTCTTACATGTGGCAACCTGAACCACTTCATTGACGTTAACGATATGTACTATAACTGCCACTGCTAATTCCTATTGTTTTGTTTTGAAACCCTGTATCATTTTTAATGTTTTTGCTTTGTTTTGTTTTTATTTGTGATTTATTTTGCTATTGTTTTTTGTAAAATTATTTTCTTTAAAAAAATAAACAAAATAAAGCTTTAAAACAGAAAAAGGAAAGTATTTTACTGACTGGAACAAGCTCTTAATCAGTACTGAACATGTAAGGAAAAAGTCTATGCACCTAAAACTTACAGAAATAAGTAGGTCCTGTTCACCCTCTCCTTCATATCCCAGCCTGGCCAATGTTAAATCCTCTGAGACCACAGAAGGCACTTTAGCTCTTGGGCTAACCCTCTACTATTGGAGGTTGCTTACCAGGACTTTGCAATGAGCTCCAGACCATTACTCTACCAGCCAGTCACAGTCAGTCCTATTGCAAGACTGAGAAGAGTCAACAGTTCCCTTAATTTGTACAAAGATCTACTGGGGTCAAACACTTCTTGGATTTCTTTCCAGCTTGATTTTCCCAGTGATCCTATAAAACAGCATTATTATCCTACTGTCCAGTGAGAAAAATGAAGAACTTGAAGAACTTGGCATGACCTACCCAAAGTTACCTCTTGCGTGGATGGCAAATCCACAGAAAACCTCAAAGTTCTTTGAATTTGAATTAAGTGATCTCTGTTTTATAGCTCAGGAATTTTGATTCACTCATCCTTTTTTCCTTCACAGAATTCTCTCCATTCTCACAATATGACTGGGTTGTCTGGTATGCAATTTGTTCTCTTCCTTCCAAAAATGTTGTAGAGGAATTGTCCAGAAAACATCTTGTGAGGGCAAATATTCCTGTCTGTCTCCTCACTGTAAGAGCTGATAGTATGGTTTTTCCACTAACCAAACAAGTGACCTTGGGCAAGTTATTTAACAACTACTTATCTGTTTCCTCATCTGTACAAATGGAAATAACAACAAGACCTATCTCTCAGGACTGATGTTAAGAAAAATTGACAATGCATGCAAAGCAACTGGAACACACTACCTTGGAACAAAAAAAAAGTGAAGCAAAAATTATAGTGTATATTAGAAATCTGTCCTTAGTTCTAGACACCAAAGTTTAGCTATCCTGTGTAACATTAGGATAGTTAACTAATTCTGTACAAATTATATACGACATGTATATTTTCAAATAGTGGGAGAATATAGAGATGAACAAAATTAGTGTCCAAGCCTAGGAGACTTATCATTCAGAAGGAGAGAGAGGGAGCATGTGCATGTTTAGTTAAGGGGCAATAAATAATGTCAGAGTTGCTCGTGAAGGGAGGGGAATACCTTACCCATTTTAAACTTCAGTGCAGCCTTGTTAAGGGGTTGCCACACAGAAGACATTCAGTGAGTGTATGTGGAGTGACTGAGTACAGCAAGTAGAGGTCAGGGTTTTGGGAAAGTTTCCTGGGAGAAGAAATGGTAACACTGTAGGAGGGATGGAAAAGATCCACTTTGGAGGTGCACGGTGGGGGATTTATGAATGGGGAGAGAGTTAGTGAATGAAGAAATTGTAAAGGTGGATTTAAATCTACATATTGGACTGGATGATCTTGAATGACATCCTACATTTAAGTTTTATGTAGTGACCAGGAGAGGCAAGCAGGGCATCATATGATTCAGAAAGGACCTGGCACAACTGGACAGAAACTACAGCATATATTTTACTATTGAGGGATGGAGTGACTAGTGGTTGGTATCTAAATCTTAACAAGACCATAGACACTCCTCTCATACGGTTGCCAAGGGAAATGCCAACATTTAAAGTTTAAAGAAAAGCAAAATGATGTAGTTTTATTGGTTGAATTTTCTGTCCTCAACATCCCAATGTTAAAAATTCTGCCAAGATGAGTTAGGAACATGGCAGGTATACCAGAAGCCCAAGAAACCTCTGTTATCCCTAGCCACAGCTTTGACCTGGGCATGATGCATCAATGGGCTACAGGAAGGACAATGGGTATTAAGACTGCGGATTGGAACATGCATGAAATAGAGGAGTGAGACAAGTGGACAATGTGATGTCCTTTATGTGGGGAAGACCTGGGCTCCCTTTCCATTCCTGGTCCATAAAAGGAGAAAGCAGAAGAGAACGTTACATCTGTGGAGTTATGATTAATCCATGGTGACCCTGCTTTTTAGTATATGTGGTCAGGCACATGCTTAATATCTGACTCAGTAAGTGAGCATTTCCCCTTTTCAAGGGAAGGCTGGAAAGCACAGACAAAAATAGATGTTTAATTTCCAGAGACCTATCAGGAACACGGATAAAAGCAGAGCTCTGTCAGTGTTCACAGGATTACAAAGAGGACTTGGATTCAGACACTGAGGAGACTCACAAAATGTTGGGGTGACAGTTGTAGAGATTCTGAAGATGCTAATCTCTTTTCCATCTCCTGTCCCTGGAAAGGTGGTGCTGCCTTTGACGGTGAGAAGAAATGGAGAGGCTGTTGCGATTTTTGTTGTCTTGCAGTTTTAGTGTATCCTTTAAGCAAAACACATCTGCTAGTATCCTCAGGCTACTTCAGCGTTAAGCAGCTGTAAGAAAATTAACAAAACATTTACAGAGTTTAGTAAAAGGGAAAGATGGACACCTTTAGCTGTTCAAAGCAAATGAAAAAGATGCTAGAAATTCTCAGGAAGCATGCACATTCAGGGTCCTGGGATAAATGAATGACATCCTTTCTATGTTTCAAAGAACACAAAAAAGTGTAGGAGAATTGCTGACAACTTTTGGAGGAGCATATCAAGAAGAAAACAAAAGTTGAGAAAAAGAAGTCACACAAAGTACTTTGTGATAACTGATTTTATGTGTCAACTTGAATGAGTCATGAGGTGCCCAGACTAAACATTCATTTTGAATGTGTCTGTGAGGCATTTCCTTATGATATTAGTATTTGACATTTGACTTGGGGACTGAGAAAAGGACAGGCCCTCCTCAGTGTGAGTGTACATCCCCCAGTCCATTCGTGACTCAGGTAGAGCAAAAAGAGGAGAAAAAGAGGATTCACTCTTTTCCTGCTTGCTTGTCGGAGCTGGGATTTCAGTATTCTTATCTTCAGATGTGGGTTCACATCATCAGCTTCCTGACTGTCAGTCCTCCAGACTCACTTGTTGTTCTCCCATGCACTGAAGAGAGCAGGCTGTGCAATCTTTCTGTCTCTGTCTCTGTCTCTGTCTCTGTCTCTGTCTCTGTCTCTGTCTCTCTCTGTTTTAGTGAGTTTTCCTGTCACTGGAACACAATACCTGACATTCACAACTTAAAAGAGGAGCAGTTTAATGTGGCTTATGGTTTTTTGGGATTTAGTTCATGGTTGGATGGCTGCAAGGCAGAAGCTTCAGGATAGGCAGACCTGGTGAGACACAAATACTTGATTCATGATAATCAGGGTGTAGAGAAGGAGAACAGCTCTGGAGAGGAGGAGGCAAGTGACAAGATACAGTACCCAGGGTCATGCCTCCATGACTGCCCAGATACACAAAGAAGTCTGCTCCACCAATCCCCTGGGTCAATTAAATGATTGCAATCAAGATTTTACAGTTTAGCAGAGGCCTTTAGTGCTGGGAATGATTTGAGCAACAACAAAAAAACCTATGTAAAAGACATGAATCCTTAAAGTAAAATAAAAAGGTATTTAAAGGAAAAGAATAGCCTGATCATTCTGGGATGTGAAGAAAAATACATATATATACCTTATCTTAGAAACAATAATGGGGATGAACAGGACTGAAATACAGTTGGTGTTCAAAGACCATGAAGGCAGAAAAAAGCCTGGACCAGAGAAGGGGGATAAACTTAGTGATTAATAACCACTTAAGTAATTTAAGAGTGCATTTATAGTTAAGAAGGGTCAGATTCAGGCACAGGTCAGAGGAGCTAAGAGCTGGAAATTGAGGCAGTCCTCAAAGGCAAGCACAGACAATGGCCAAGGTCCAAGGCATCCGTGTGAGCACAGGAAAAAAAGTCAAGGGGGGCTGGGACTTGAGCAAGTGGCTGGTGGAGAAAGTTAAGATGCCAGTGTGGGGTCAGAAGGAAGGAGAGCTCAGGATGGGCTCTCAGGTCATAAATGAGAGCTCAGGATGCTTTCAGGTGGCTCCTGTTAAAGTAACAGGCAGTGCCCAGGAGCTGTTGCCTTGCTCCCTAACAAAACAGTTTGCTCTCTATGTAGGTGTATGGAATGATCCTGTGGAATAAAAGACATCAAGTACAGAGTACTGGGTTATAGTATATTACTATGGAGCACAAAAAGTGCATAGTTCAATGGTGCATATAGTTATTCCTATCTTAGAAATTCTAGAAAGATCTATAGTGATTGTTTCTTGGTTAATGGTACTGGTAATGACAATGATGATGAGAAACTAGGTGAAAAAGAAATGAAATGGTTATAAATTCACTCATCACTTGTGGAAAAAAGTAAATAGATCTATTCAACAAACATGTGCTTGGAGATTCCACCTATGGGAAAATGTGACTGTGTGTCTCGGAAGGAGGAAGAACTGAGGTGAATATCATCTCATGGTCTAGAAGGAAGTACTTTGTTTTAGTTTAATGTTTCAAATATGAATCAGCCACAGTTTATATTTAATTTATAAGTTAAAACTTTTATCTCCTAAATCAAAGTATGTGGTGCATCTAGACCAGGGATATATTTCCTTAGATAATTGAATCAAAATCTACCTACTTTGAAATTGCACATATCTCTGACTCTTTCATGGTGCTGGTAACAGTGTAATTAAACTTCAGGAGTAAACTTAAAGGATGAAGAAACTTCTTGTATACAAAACAGTGAGGTACATTCCATGTGGTTACAGCTTTGTGATAAGACTTGTCTTACTTGTATTTTCTTTTTAAAGTTGTGTCAGTAATGTTTGGATTTAAAGCCACCCACAAACCAGTACATTAACTTAGACAAACAAAGCGCAACCAAGGCAAACCAAACCAATCAAAAGGAGATGGAGATGACAGAAAGGACAAGAAACATTTGTACTTCGCTGGTCTCTTGATGACTATTTTTGTCTGTCACATTTGTGCATGAAGCAATAGCAATATCAATTTTTGACTCACTGAATATCTGCCTCCTAAGAAATAGATCTGTCTCGTCCTTGTACCTCTCACTGCAGTAAATTAGGACAAAAACAGAGAGGGATTTTAGAGTGGTGGTGTGCAGTTTCTTACTGTGACTGGAGTCCCATTCGTGATGACTGAAGGACTGATTTGCATAAGTTGTTGAAATAGCTTTGACTCCAAATATGGACACAGCTTTTGGAAGAACTAGAAATCCTGCTGGAATATAGATTTATATTTAGGTGTTACTGTGTCAGACCAGTGCTGGTTATGATCCAGCAACATGTTTGTCTTTGTAAGAAGGAATACTTCAGCTATGCAGTTATAAAGGAAATATTTTTTAAAAGACTTTTTGATTTAATAATGACTCTGGCATTTGCTCATTTATATCTTCCATGAGCTCAGTGTTGTAGTTGAAAACATCTTAGAAATGGAGAAACCAGTGTTGTTTCAGGATCACACTAGTAAAAACAACTTAAGAAATGATACTGCAGTCATTCTGCAAGGATAAAACATGAAAATTTAGGGAAACTATTCATATAGATGTAAAACATCGCGATTGGATTTATTGATAACTCTAGCATTTTTACCTGTTCTTTGGAGTCTTATGTCCTCTGCCATGTCAGTAATTGATTTAGCTGTTGTTTTGGAGATATCTTGAATGGAAATTGAAAACCATCAATGTTTCTCTCTTTATTTATACAAGATTTTCTTTCAGTTTCTAAAGATTACCTTTTTATCTAAAGTTCTTTTGGAGTCTTCTTTCCTCTTCTGAAAAGTGAGACAAACTCATGGAAGGGAATTTTTTCCAGTGCTCCAATCTTCTTTATAATGGTAAATTCTCTTGAAATTTTGTAACTGGTACCTCCTAAGGTTCATGGTTAAATATTAACGCATTGGCTACTAAACACTAATTTCTAAGGGAAAGAACCAAACTGTCCCATAACCAACTAGTGGTCGGAGCTGTTAAGTACTCTGAAATTCTAGCTATTTAGCACCGATGATGGGTAATTGTGATTTATAGGGGAAAGTTACAATGCTCTGAGTTCACCCAGCTTCCAATTCTCTGATGTGGCTCAAGCTCATTGCTTTTGTTTGTAACATAAATCATGTAAGGATGCCAAAGAATATATGTTAGTAGTTAAGCACTCCACCTCTATTCTTGGTATTTTCTTTTTAATTATCTTGATGCAATAATTAAATGGGTATTTTTCTTTAAAAGAAATACTGTTCAGAAATATTATATTGAATGTCAGTATTACTAGAAGACAGATGTTTTCCCACTTACGTGATTTGGTCTTTTTCTTCTTTCTGTTTTGCTCTGTTTGGTATCATTTTGAATCAGAATCACTTAACCAAAGACTGATTTTCGCAACAACTACTGTTGAGACCATATCACCTTGTCTATAGATTAGTTGTGATTGTACTATTTTCTATGATAATGGGTGTCTGTTTGTCAATATGTTTTTGTACTTTTATGTTTCTAAAAAAAAAAAAATAATATCCCATAATACTTTGTTAGGGCAACCTAGGCTAAGAGATACGCAACTGCATAATACAACAGTATGGAGAATTATACTTCTAATAAAAGCATGTTCTTTAAAAAAAAAAAAAAAAAGACTGATTTTCTTTAACTTCTGTTTTCTATGTACTTTGTCATCTTGCTTCTCTTAAGTATCATGCCCTAGAACTTTGGCCCTAAGTCTTTGTTTCACAGAGTCCTTCCTGTCATTCACAGTTCACTTCCAGAGTCATTTCTTCTAAGAGAACATTCCAGGATTTCCTAAAGTTGTCCCACATCACGGATTTCTATCTAACACATTATCTTGTTTTATGCCAATATTCAAAATCATTTTACTTATCTATTTCCTTTTTATTGTCTGTTTTCTCTTAGTAGAAGAAAATCTCTGAGAGGGCAGAGATCATGCCTTGTCTGTTCTTAGCCATATCCTCAAAAGATGACTAGGGATTGGGAATGTAGCTCAGTGGCCCAAGTGCCTGCCTGGCAAGTGTAAGGTCCTGAGTTAAATTCCCAGTACCACAAAAGAAAAAGATGACTAGGCTTAATATGCAGTAGACACTCAATAGATGCATGAATAAATTCAGTGGATAACTCGAATTGGAATTAGAGATATCTTTCTGGCATCCTACTGTCTGTAAAACCTTGAGCATATTACTTAATACTGTTCATCTTATTTGTTCCTTTGCAAAATAGACTTGAGCATCATGATTTTAAAAGTTTCTTTAAGGTGGAAAAATATAATGTCTTTAACTTTGAAAATTCATTGAATTAGTATTATTGATGGCAAGATACTTTATTAACTTGCATTGTTCTCCTAGTGGATACTTATTGTTGTACTTTGCTTTTGAAAGATAGTTGTCCCGGTTTATAATTTTTCCTTCCGTGCATTCTTTCTTTCTGGTATAACTCACTTGATATTACACTATGGAATAGAAAGTTTGCTTTTTATAAGATCACGTATCTCTGCACTGTCACGATGTACTCATACTTATCAGGGTTCTCCTGAGTGTCAGCTTCAGAGATCGTGCCAAGTACCCAGTTCACCTTAAAAGGCCACACCTTATCTAGTCCTCAGTTTTTCCCCACAATTAAAATTTAATGTTCAGATTTAATTTTTTTATTTTATAGAAAAATGTAAAAAATTAATAACAACATAATAGGAATAACAGTAGTTAATACATAGCATATCATCTTTAAAGTAGTTACTCAGAATACAATACATGGGCATGACAATTCTCCAATTGATATTAGCACGAACTGTCCTTTTCTAGGAACTTAGAGACACTACCAGTATGATTAATTTGCATTTTTTCTCCTGTTTCCCTTCCTATCCTTTCCCCCATCCTTATTCCTTTTGCCTTTTAAAAATTTCTTCCCATTTCACAATATATATTACATGTTTTAGACCTTATTTACTCTTTCTCTTTCTCTCACCAGGGAGACAATACAATGTTTACACATGTGAATCTGATTTATTGCACTTATGAGTATAGCCTCAACTTGCATTCATCTACCTACAAAAGTCTCCAGTTTATCCTTCTTTATGACTAAATAGTACTCCATATTATAAAAAAATCATATCTTCTTCATCCATTACTCTGTTGATGGGCATCTGGGTTGTTTCCAGGATTTAGCTATTATAAATTGTGTTGCTGTAAAACATGGGTTCACACATATTGCTGTGGTATGATGTTTTAATTTCTCTGGGAAATACCAGAAAGGAAATAGCTGGGTCAAAGGAAACCTCTAATCCTAGCTTTTTGAGCAGTCTTCACACTCATTTCCATAGTGGTTACCATAATCTGCACTCCCACTAACAGTGGAGAAGCGTTCATTTTTCCTCAGAGCCCCTCCAGCAATTGTTATTGGTTGATTTCTTGATAATAGCCATTCTTTACGGAGTGAAATGGAATCTGTATTGTTTTAGTTTGCACCTCTCAAATGATCAATGATGTTGGACATTTTTACATATATTTATTTGACATTTGTATTTCTTCATCTGAGAACTGTATATTCATATGAGGTGTCCATTTTTGGATTGGGTCTTTGAATTTGAGGGGTCTGAGCTTTTTCAATTCTTTATATGTTCTAGACATAAGCCCTTTCTCTGAGGCTCAATTGGTGAAAATTTTTCCCACTCCATGGATTTTTTTTTCACTCTGTTGGTGATTTTATTTTTTGATGTGCAAAAGCTTTTTAATGAGATGAGATCCCAGCTGTTGGTTCTTTGAAGTGCAGTTTGGGTTTTATTCATGAACCTTCTGCCTATACCTATGTCTTCAAGATTTCTATCTTCTTTCTCTTCTGGTAGAGCTAATGTTTCTGTTTTAATATTTATGTATTTGATCCATTTTGACTTTAGTTTAGTGCATGGTGATAGACATGGGTCTAGTTTTAGTCTTTGGCGTGTGGAGAGCCAGTTTTCCCAGCACCATTTATTACAGAGGCTATCATTCTTCCAAGGAACATGTTTGACCCTTTTGTCAAACATAAAGTGGCTGAGTGTGTTTGTAGTTGTTTCTGCATCATCTTGCAATCTATTCCACTGATTCTCATGTCTGCTTTTTTCCAGTACCATGCTGATTTTATCACAGTAGCTTTGTAGTATAATTTCAAGTCAGGGATTGTGATCCCTCCTGCCTTGCCTTTGTTGCCCAGAATTGTTTTTGCTATTCTAAGTCTCTTCTGGTTTCAAATGAATTTCAGGAATTTTTTTCTCTAGATCACTGAAGTATTTTAATGGTCTTTTGATTGGGGTTGCATTAAATCTGCATAATAATTTTGGGAATATGGCCATTTTCACTATGTTGTTTCTTCTGATCCATGGGCAAGGGATATTTTTGTATTTTCCAATATGTTTTTTGATCACTTTTTTCAGAGCACTGTAATTTTCAATATATTGATCTTTTACTTCCTTTGTTGGATTGATTCCTAACTATTTCATTCTTTTTGGATACTACTGCGAAGTGCGGTTTCCCTAATTTCTCTCTCACTTAGTTTATTGTTTTTTACAAGAATGTTATTGATATTTGAGTGTTGACTTTTATCTTGCTATGCTACTGAATTTATTAATCTAGAAGTCATTTGTTGGAGGTTTTGGGGTCTTCTGTGTAGAGTATCATGTCATATTTGAATAATGATAATTCAACATCTTCCTTTCCTATTGTTATTCCATTTATTTCTCTCTCTTATCTAATTGCTCTGGCTAATATTTCCAGAACTATATTGAATAGGAATGTCAATAGTGGACATCTTTATCTTGTTCCTGATATTAGAGTGAAAGCTTTCAATTTTTGTCCATTTAATATGATGTTGACTGTTGATTTGTCACAGATGGCTCTTACCAGATTGAGGTAGAGACTATTCTGATTTTCTGTAGGGTTTTTATCATGAATGAGTGTTGGATTATATCAGAAGTTTTTTCTGCATGAGATGATCATGTGATTTTTGTCTTTAGCTCTGTTGATATGTTTTATTATATTTATTGATTTGTGTATGTTGAGCCATCCCTGCATTCCTAGGATGAATCCAATTTGGTCATGGTGTATAATCTTGATGATTTACTGCATTCTATTTGGTAGTATCTCACTGAGGGTTTTTCCTTCTATTTTCATTTGGGAGATTGGCCTATAGTTCTCTTTTTTTGATTGGATCTTTCTCTGGTTTAGGTATCAGGGTAATATTTGCCTCCCCAAATGAGTTGGGGAGAATTGGTTCCATTTCAATTTCATTAAAGAGTTTGAGGAGTATTTGTATTACATCTTCTCTGAATTTGTTATAGAATTAGCAGTGAATCCATCAGGATCTGTACTCTACTTTGTTAATAAGGTTTTAATAATATTTTCAGTTTCATTAAGTGATATTGAGTTATTCACAATGTTCATGTCTTCTTGTTTCATCTTTGTAATTCATACATGTCTAGGAGTCTGTCCATTTCTTCTATGTTTTCCACCCTAAGAGAATAAAATTTTTGCAGTAGGTATTGATGATCTTTTGAATTTCCACAGGATCTAAAATGGTTTCACCCTTGCATTCCTTAATGCATGACTTTGAGTCTTTCCTTTTTTTGATAAGGTTAGCTAAGGGTTTATCAATTTTATTTATTATTTCAAAGACCCAATTCTTTGATTCATTAATTCTTTGTCTTATTTTCTTAGTCTCAATTGCATTAATTTCTGTTTTGAGTTTTAGTATTTCCTCCCTTGTGTGCGCTTTGGGCTTGACTTGCTCTTTTATTTCTAGAAGCTTGAGGTGCAACATTAAGGCATTCATTTGTGCTAAGTCAGAGTTCCTGATATTAGAATTCACTACTATACGTTTCCCTCTCATGACTGCTTTCATTGCATCCCACAGGCCTCAGTACATTGCACCTGCAGTTTTGTTTAACTGTAGATATTGTTTAATTTATTCTTTAATTTTATCTCTGATACATTGTTTGTTCAGGGGGGTTTTATTTAATTTCCATGTGTTTATGGAGTTTTTGTGGTTTCTTTTACCATTAATTTCCAATTTAATTTCACTGTGGTCAGATAATATACATAAGATAATTTCATTTCCTTTTCATTTGCTTAAGCTTGTTCTGTGAGTTAGTATATGGTTTATTTTAGAGAAGATCCTATACGTAACTGAGAAGTATGTATATTGTGATGTTACTGGGTGGAACACTTTGTAAAGGTCTACTAAGTCCATTTGTTGACAAATTTGTTTCAGTTCTGATATTTTTTGGTGCTTTGTTTGTCTGCTTGATTTAACTTTTTGTGATAAGTTCCCTCACTACAATTATGTTATTGCTTACTTGATTTTTCATGACTATTTATATTTGTTTTATATAGTTTGGTGTTCCTGTATTTGATGTGTATATACTTGTGATTGTTATCTCTTCCTCTTGAACTTTTCCTCTAACAAGTATGTAGTGATTTTCTTTATGTCTTTTGATCATTCTTAGTTTGAAGTTCACATGTCTGCAAAAAATAGCTGTCCCAACTTTTTTCTGGGTTCCTGTTGCATGGAATATTGATTTTCCTCTTTTCACTTTCAGTCTATGAATTTCCTTTTGAGTTAAATGTGTTTCTTGTATAGAGCTTATTGCTGGATATTGTTATTGTCTATTCTGCCATTATTTTGACAGGTTAATTGACTTTTGACTGATGAATTGAGGCCATTTACATATGTGGTTATAACTGATATATGTTGGCTTATCTTTGTAATGTTATTTTCCCACTGTTGTTTCCCTGGTTTTCCCCTCTGTTTATTTGCTTGCCCCGCCTGGTGGTTTCTTTTTGTTGTTGTTCTTGAAATTGTGGTCCCTTTTATCTCTGCTTAGAATACTTTTCAGTACTCTTTGTGAGGTTGGCTTTGTGGTCATGAATTTCCTCGGTTATTCTTTGTCATGGAAGTATCTTATTTCTCCACTGATTTTGAAAGATACTTTTACAGGGTTCATCAATCCGGATTGGAAGTTGTTTTTTTTTAAGACTTGAAATACTTTGCTCCAAGCTGTTCTTGATTTGATGGTTTGTGTTGAGAAGACTGCCATGATTCCAATGGGCTTTCCTTTCTAGTTTATTCATTTCTTTTCTCTAACAGCTTTTAATATTCTGTTCTTTTACTGAATCTCTGGGGTCTTCATTGTTATATATCTGGGTTTAGGTTTATTTTGCTCATGGCTAACTTGAGTTTTATATGCCTCACTCATCTGCATGTCAGATTCTATTTTCTTTCCTGGGAAATTTTCTGCAATTACTTCTGTTAATTGTCTTTTTATGTCATTTGTGTTGACTTCTGCTTTTTCATTGACACTTATCAGTCTTATATTGATTTGCATTGTCTTGCAGCTGTTGAATTGTTATTTCCTGATCCCTTGTTATTTTTAAGTTACATTACTTTTGTGGTCTCTAGCTTTGATCTTGTTTTCAAGGTCTGAACGTCTGTCTTCAATTTCACTCAAGCAGTTTTGCCAGCTTTCAATGGATTTTTTACTTTCCTGGATATCTGCTCAAATTCATTTCTTGCACAGTATTTCTTTCATATATTAACCATTCACCATAACCTTCATTTTGCTATCATCCACTATTTTTTGGATCTATCTCTACTTTAGATTTGCTGAGCATTTCCTCTATGATTGTTGTCTTTTCTTCTTTTTTTTTTTCTTCTTTTTTTACCTTAGAGTTTATTTCTGATCTCATTTCTTTTATATCCCCATTTATTTATTTCTTTAATTCTGTTGCTTTCACATCAGATATTTCAGATGTATGTTTTCCATTTTTCTCTGTCTTCTCTGCTGGGCTTGTTATGTATGGGCTGGAGATCTTGGATTGCATTTTCTTTCTGCATATTGCCATTTTCTATTCAAAAGTTCTATTTTGTTTTCTGTGTTGATCCTTGTAAGGTTTTTTAGTAGGTAACTATATCACCAATATCAAGGCCTCTCTAGGAGAAGTCTGTAATTCAAGGATGTCTTCTGTGTGTAAGAGACTCTTGGTTTGTGTCTCTCAAGACCCTCATCCCCAACTAATTAAGATAATTAATCGGGCATGTAGAAAGGATGTTGGCATCAATGTTTCTCAGTTTCCAGTCCCTTGGTACTGGCCTGTGGTGAGGTTATTACTCCTGAGCTTGCCAGTATTGTTACAGAAAGCAGAACAATTTATTACAGCAGATACGACATCCTAGCCTAAGTAGTATAACTAGCAACAGCAGTAGCATCAAGCACAGTTTAGAAATTGACAAGCTGTGGCAACTCTTAATTTCGTACTTTAAACCACTGGAGGAAAATCTACAGTAACATAACAAAGCCAATCTTAAATTGGGAGCTTGTATGCAAAGTGTTTCCCTGTGGTATAATGGTTTCACCATCTGGTGCAGAGATTTAAGAAGGATAGCATATAAAACAAAAATGACTTAGAAGAACATAGAAGCCAGGCTGGGGGACCCAGGATGATCATGCAAGCTTTGAGAAACTAGAGAAAAAGGCAGGAAAGAGAGAATGAAGTAGTGAACAAGGGATTATCTGAACTTGGTCTCTGGGTTTGGGGGTGGAATTAGTTTTCTGTGGCTGGAGTTCTCCCCAGTTGTTTAGAAAAGAGAGAAAAAAAAGGCAAAGAAAGGAAAGAAGAAATAAAAAGAAAAAAAGAGAAAATGGATGGCCCTACCTCTCTGCTACTGTTCTGTTTGTCTTTGTCCCTAAGCACAGCGCTTGTTCATCTGACTTACCACCTGTTGGCTTATCTTGCTCCTGTTGTGTCTGACTTTCCCATGCCGCTTCTCCTGCCCGTGCATCATGTGAACCCCAGTTGGGGCCCTACTGTGCTGCTGGAGTTCCCACCAGTTGCCTGGTGCTGCCAGTGCAGAGGGGGAGGAGCTGGTCACTTGGAATCTTCCAGTCAGCTGGTATCTAGGTCCTGCAAATACTGATTTTAATTTCTTAAAACAAATAGCAATGATTGGCTAATATTGGCTATAATTTTTTGGTACAACAGTATCTGTATATACATTCTTGAGATATAAATGATTTCAAGAACACAGTTCAAAGGTAGGCTAAGAAACATGGCCCTTGGTCTTCATGGCTCAAATTACATTTTTCCTTGCTGTTTTTCACAAAATAGTCATTTCATGCTACGCACCCACCATGCACCATTCATTTATTTGTGTTTATGTTTTGTTTCTTACTAGTAGATCTTTAATTCTATAGGAGGGATTTTTTCCATTTTTGTCTGTTTTGTGTCTTGCTGAATGTCTAGCAAACGTGTGTCTACTATATGTCATAGTAAAAATATAATAAATGGTTTTGAATGAATAAATGAATATTCTAAACATAATTTCTAAATACCTCCAGTTTTGTAATTGCTCAGAAAAGCAGAACCAATAACTTTTGGCTTCTAATTATCTTTACTATTTAGTTGGGAATTTATGTAAACTGCAATCCAACCAGAATAAATTCTTAAGAAATCAGTAACTCTTTTAGAAGCTTCACTTTGTCATTGTTCAACACACACTAGCTTCATTACACAATTTTATTTTTGGTATCCATAGGAAGATATTAAATTATCTTGAATACAAACACCAACTTATAAATCTTACAAACAGGATAGTGCATTTAAGAAAAACCATTATGATTCTAGGAGTATTTCATTCAATGATCTTACATAAAAAGCTTCTTTTAAAAATTTTTTTCACTAAGGAAGAGAAAAGAAATAGATTTTACTTTTTGACCACCGCATTTTTTGTGTCTTGCCTACGAAATAGGAGAAAACATTTGATTTGGTTTTTGCATGAGTTAAAGTTTCCATAAATTTGATTTTTCCAGATAATCTGGGCTTTTAAGTTACCAGAAACCCATTCTCTCCCTCACAATTAACTGAATTTAACTCAGGAGGAAGTGTATGTTGAGCAACATTTCTTTATTTCCAGTAAATCAGATTGAATTGTTGAACTTTTCAAGCAGGATGGGAAAGCCCAGTGAAGTATTTTTCTCTAGAAGAACAAGGTATTCAGTATTCACAAGAATCTAGTAAGCACAATAACAAGAGCTAAAGAGCAAACTGCCATGATTTAATAAAAATCTGAATGACCTTTCCTTCCTATAGGAAAGGGTCACTGATCCAAAAACATGCTATTGACACCAACAAGAAAGAAACATGAACATGGATTCAAAAGAGTGAATTCTAGGTTACTTAAACTGAAACCACCTGTTGACCTCAATTATTTAATTAAAAATTAAATCCAAAGCTTTAGGACTCCCAGATTATAGAAAGTTATTTTTGGAGTTCAATGAGCCAAAAGCAATAATTTTTCCCTTCTTAAAAATGCATCCATTTATTCATTTATAGCACTCATTCATTCATTCCAGGGGTCTGTAATCTTTTAGACAAAGGAGCCTGGAAATAATTATAGCAATATGACAACTATCCTAACAAAAGTGTGGACAGGCACCAGGAGGAATTTGATTAACTCTGCTTGCAAAATTTAGATATTTTTTGTCAGAGGGTGACATTTGAACCATATTTTAGATAATAAGGAGACTTTCAGCAGGACAATGTGGAAAGACTGCTTTCAATAAAAGGGCATTGCTCTTTCAAAGAAATTGATATGATAAAGGACAAGTCAAAAACACTCTCATGAACCAACCACTTGCTTGGTTCATGAGAAAGATTGTTGTGTCATTATCCTGAATGCCAATCTTAAGTTTTCTTTTTCACAATTATATGACTGCTTTCATGTCTAGCTCAACTGAGTCTCTAATAACCAAACTTAGATGACTAATACCAGAGTGTCAAGGAGAAATATTTTCAAAGGGAATCGTTTGTTTGAATCACTATGGTGAACAAATGTGCTCACTGACTGGCTGATTAAATAGCCTAAATGTTCTGTAAGCATTTCTAGAATGGCTATTCATGAAGATTGGCCCTCTTAGGGGCGAAATGCTGCTGATTCCCCATTACTGGTGGAAGAATGTCTTGATTAATATCTCTCACTTTTCTTTATTCTATCTTCTGGGTATTTTGGCCACGACTTCATGGGAACTCAATGGTTGCTTGGTAGAAATATTTGTATAGTTAGGACAACTCATACACTCTTTTGAAACAGATATTTGTTTTCTTCTTTCACTCCTTCTGACCTCTTGACTGCTTTCTTGGTTACTTCTACCTTTTTCCCATCACCTTTATCTCCTTTTCCTGAAAGAGTTCAGACTTACACATTCCAAGACCCATAATTATTTTTCTTAATCTTTATGCTTTACTTAACATTGCAAAAAAAGCTGGTACTCTTGCTTCATACTTCTATTAAGTGTACAATTATTTGAGTTTTAAGGTTATAATAGAGGTACCCTATGTGAAATTAGTACTAGTAATGTTTTCTATTTTTATAAGAATGTTTTTATTATTTTGTGATAATTTAAAACAATTTAATACATATTTCTGAATAAATTGGCATAATGTCATGAAAACTTATAATATTTACTGAAATTGAATATTAATTTTTACACATATCTTATTACTGTATACATATATACATGATGGAAAGAGAAAAGCATTAGGCATAAGAGTAATTTCTTTACTTAAATAATGACTTTTTAATTCTCATAAGCACTAATTTCCATAAGTTGATCATTTGTATTTTCACCTTCCTTACAAAACCCTAAATTATAGAAATAAAGAGTATAGCATATGAATTAACCACTTATTTAAATAGAGAAATATAAATATAAAGATTTTTAAAAGTCTTTATGTTTATAAAACTAGTGGATGTCAATTACATTTAAAATGGGGCATTAGGTGATCTTATTTTGTATTCACATTTGAACACGACTAAATGAAGCTCTGATTAGTGTGGATGGTCAGAATACATGGTTAACTTTTTTTTGGAAACAGGGTCTCAGTGTTGCAGGTTGGCCTTAAATATGCTATATAACTGAGGCTGGCCTCGGACTTGTGATCCTCATGCCTCTGCTTACCAAATAGTGGGATTATAGGTGCATGCCATGATACCCAGCTCAGTATGTATAGTTAAGTGGCATTACTTAGTTGGAAAAAAACTGTATTGCACAAACACAGATTTTTGTGTGATACAAATTAATTTCATTGGTCTTTATTTCTATATAATCATTAATTTTTGAGATTACAGAGTAGTAGTTAACATTTACTTTGTATAGACTTCAAGGAGTTTTAGGTCATCTTACTTTATATTAAATTAGCTTTATATCTGAGGAGAACCTAATGAGAGATAAAGAGTTATATAGAATTATGGTCAACACAAAAATAAAGGAGAAAAGCGTGACTAGTAGTACTTTTCACTTAATAAATACTTCAGGTTTTGAAAATCAGATACCTCGTTTTGGTTTTTTCATGTACAAAATAGGAATCATGATTTTTTCTTCAGGTTCTTTTACAGATTCAGCAAGATATCTGAAGGTTAAATATTTGTAACATGCTAAGGAACTTCTGTGCAACAAGAGATTTGCATCTTGCTTCTGCTCCACTTAAAATGAACACAGATTTGTTGTTACTGCTGTTGTTTGTTGTTGATTGTAGAAGTCAGTGAAAACCCCGTGGTCAAGTTATGATGGAATGATTTATGAAAACTTGGATGCAGGTAGGCATTGGTGAAAAATTATTGGATTTGATTTTTGAAAACAACTAGAAAGTGATAAATATTTTGGCTTTTTCCCACAGCTGAAATATGTAATCAATTTGATCCACTTTTATTTCTCCAAGCATCTTCATATTGCATACTTGATAACTTTAGAATTTTTGAAAGATTTACCATTGGCAATTTCAGAAGAAAAGATTGTGGTTATAATTCAGAGTCTTTCCTTGGTTCCTTTTCATAAGTATTATGACATGAAGATGAATAGAACAAGCTAACACCCTTGATGTTAAAGTTTGAGTGTAGACAGAGTTTTAATATTTCTCATAGCATGTGATTGGGTAGGTATGATGTTAGTGGTTACTATTAGAGGAAATAGGAGTTTTCAAGCCTGACTTCTGGGAAGGAGACTTGTGCTGAAAAAAAAGTGAGACTCAGCACAGTAGTGGTCTAATGGTCAGATGTCTTCTCTAAGGGGCAGCATATGCGGTAAAGACAAGAACTGTCATTTGTGTTTGAAGCACTGCAGTGCTCAGTATGCCTGGAGTGAAGGATTCATAAGAAGAAGCAGGAAAATGCAAGATTAAATATATAGTTAGGTCTAGACCACCTATTGTCTAGAGCTTTTAGGGTGTTAGAACCTGAAATCTATAAGGAGATGATGAAGGATTTATTGCAGTTACATTATCAGATTTTAAATTTGAAAGTAGCAGTACAGCAGTACAGTAAAGGAAAATTGCTCATGTTGGAGGCAGTGGTGGGTAGAAGTCTTTTGTACTAATTGAAGTGGGTTTTGATGAGAGATTTGGAGAATGGGTAGAAGAGATGTGAAAGACTGAACCATTTTTATGTAAAGATCTTTTGATTGAGTATGGAAAAGAATTAAAACAGACAATCTTTAATGGTTTGGAGGTTTGTAGACTAGCATTTGGGAGTGGATGGTTCAATTATTAGCTGGCATAGGACAAGAGGAGAAGAGTAGAAATGTTCAAGAAAGTTTACACATTACTATTAAAATTCAGGGAAGAAGAATGTTTCAGGGTATTGTCTGGAAATTCAGACTGATCTTCAGCGAGACAGGATAAGTGGTCCCCTGAAACATTAAGTTTCTTACTGGACATCATTGAACTTCAAGTGGAATTCTCTCTAGATTACATTTCTTATTTCTCTGCTGCCTTATGTTTCTGTTATGTTATTTCCTGAAGATAGAATGAAGGCAATTGGCAAATATGGCAACTATTCTCATTACCTAAAATTAGTTTTATGGTCTTTCTGGAGACCTACTCTACTGGCCACCTATACACAGGGTTCCAGGGCCTTAGGTAATACTAGACATCATCGGAAGCAGGTGAGTGTAACATAAGAAATCTGGGGTAATAGTAAGAAGAATCAGGTTCTGTGTTCACCATTATGCTAGACAATCAGAAGTGACATTGGACTTTAGGAAGATAAAGTCATACTTCTCATCTCTCCCTTTAAGAAAATTATTGCAGTAACGAGCTGCCTAAGAATCTCTATTTGCCATGACTTTGTTGCTGTTACTAAACCTGACCATGTCCTTAAGAAGCTCTGAAAATGGCACCTAGGAGGACTTTGGGAAGGTTTGGAGATGGGTGCTTGAGAAGCTTTAAAATGCTTTAAGCAGAGCCTAATGGATGATTCTTCTCAGATCTCAGAAGACCAGAACCCATATAAGAATGTAAATGGTAAAGGTCAGGCTCATGAGGCTTCAGACTGGAATGAGGATTCATGGGAATTAGTCTAGAAAACATTCATGTTACTTTCTGCCAGAAAAGTCTATATTTTGCCCATGTCCTGAGACTTTGGGGAAGACTCAGTTTAAGAGTCATGAACTCAATGATCCAGTGGAGGCATTTTCAAAGTAGCCCAACATTCAGGTTGTGGCATGGGTGTTGGCTGTTTTTAGCTAGATTTGTATTGAAAATTGAGAGCAAAAAGTGAAGCAGGAAAATTTGAGTAATTTCAAATTTAACCCAAAGGGAATCATATGTAAAGTTTGGGTCAAAGGCGGTGTAGTAGCTGAAGAGATTAGTTCCATTCAAAAGAAATCAAATGCTTTGAATGGGCATAAGAAGAAAAATGCTTGGAGAAAATCTCAGGAATCAGCAAGACCTCACACATCACAGGTTCGAGGGTGCAAAAGAGTCAAAATTTCACTTGAAAAGACAGTCTCTGGGACTCCTGCTGAAAAAGGGCCACCTAGGAAATTGATTCCTCAGAATTCATTTCACTTTGTTCAGCCATTCTTGCGTTCAGAAGCAATTACAGCTATGGCCCAAGGGGGCCTGACTGCTGCTCAGACTGACAGCAGAACTTAGTGTCATTAAATTTTTTTTTTCTGGCATGCAGAATATAAGAGTTGTGGGAGGCTACCACTCAAATTTCAAAGGAAATCCTAAGAGGCCAACAAATGTGCCCATGAGAGATGGGTGCATGCAGCTCTAGGGATAAAGATAAAGGCGTAGTGGAGACCCCTAGAAGTTGTAGATGAGAGGTATGTGGAGTATGTGCCAGAGAGTGCTGCAAGCAGGAATTAGAGTCTGCCCAAGAAAAATTCCATGTGGACCACAACAGGGAAGGATGTAGGATGGGTTTGCCCAAGCCCTTTGAACTGACATCTTACCATCGTGTTTTCACAGGGGTTAATGTTTGCCACACCGAGCAATGACTTTGCTTTGTTCTACCCTTTCCTATCCCACTATTCTTCCATCTGGGAATGGGATTATTTACTCCGGACCATTTACATAATTTGTCCTTTAAATTTTCAGGAGTTTACAGCTAAGAGTTTGCTTTGCTTTACATTTCAGAGGAGACTTTGAATTTGAAATTTTGAACAATGCTGGAACTATTGAGACTTTGGAAAGTTGTTATTGCATCTTTGGTTGTACACAAAGTTGTTACATCACATTAGACAAAATGATGACCTTGTGTTTATTTGGAGATTACATATGGTTTAAAGGGATGTGCTTGAGTGTCATGTTGATAATTGGTAGATATGATAGGTAAGACGGATTGTCAACTTGCCTTGCTTGTGAGCCACCTAGAGATTGGTAAAGTATACTTTTTGCGTCTAAGTGAGTCATGGAGAAGCAAACTTGGGTACAATATTGGATTCCTGGCCCCTTCATCAGTGGAACTGTTCCTCTCCTTTGCCCCCTACATACCATGAAGTGAGCGGCTTTGCTCCATAGTATCCTCTTGGCATGATGTTTCTCTCCTAGAACCAGCCGACCATGGTCTAAACCTCTGACAACATAAGCCAAATCAATTCTTTCTTTAAGTTGTGGGTATTGGGTATTTTGACCCAGCAATGAGTAAGCTGATCCATATAGTTGATAACCATTGAAAAATTAAAAGATTTAAAATGCATTTTGTAGACAGAAAGTATAGTGCTTTGTGATGGTAGATGTACAGAGAGATCACTGATTTCTTCTATTACTTCCCCCAAACAGTCCATGAAATGTATAGTTTTGCACTTTATTTATTGTACAGAGTGTATAGAATGGGATAACAATTTCAGGTGGAAATCAAGAGTTCAGTTTGAAATGTCTTTGAGATACTGAAATGGTGATATATATATATATATATATATATATATAATATCCATATATATATATATATATACACACACACACACACACACACACACACATATATACACATTAAGCATTTAAAATTAAAAGATTTGGCTTCTGTAGGCTTTAGGGTGGTGATATGAACCTGGGGATTATAATCACAAGTTCATGGTTTAAAGCTAAAGGAATATTGTGATCACCAAAGAAGCAAGTGTGGAAATTAGAGCAGGGATCTAATTATAAGCCTTCAAATTTTGGAGGAAGAACAGTACTGGCAAAAGAGAATGAGACCGGTTGGCAACTAGGAAGTAAGAGAAGAGTCAAAGAGAAAAAATCTATTCTGAGAAGAAGGGTGTGTTCTCCAGAGCTTCTCAGAATTTAAAGTGAGGATGGCTAAGTGCTTGTTGATTTTGGCAGAACATAACTAACAGGGACATGAACAACCTCAGCTTCAGAAGAGAGGAGCAAGAAGGGTGAAATCTGTCTTGAGGAGGGTAAAGACTGAGTGGGAAGTGAGACCTGCAGGTCTAGCAGGAGCTGATGAAAGAGTGGGCATGGGCAGATGTCGCTTCTCAAGGGGACTTCTTAAATACTGAAGAAAGTAGAACATATTTGTTTCAATTCTGACAATCAAGTAGAAAGAAGTTCATTGTTACAGGTTACAGCAAACGCAGCTAAAGAATCAAAGTCCTTGTTGAGAGGATAGGGAAAATGCTAGCCTGAGTCAGTATTTTCTCTATTAGCTCAGGAGGGAAGAAATGGAAGATGGGAGTAGTTGCAGACTGGATTCCTTTCCGAGGGTGTTCTTTCTGCTCTCAGCTGGACTCAATCAGGAGTCCATTGGTTGACTGATTTCTCAGTGGAGTGTTGGAAGCACTCTCATCTTCTAGCAGCCTAGTTCCAGTGCTTTCTCTTTTTTAAAAATGTGTTTTAAAAAATAAAGAAGGAAAGCATATTAACAAACAGACATCTATTTACAAAATAGCATAAGAACAATACAAGCAATACTGAATTACAGACAAAGTGGTAGGAAATTAACAATGGTTGTTGTATTATGCATTGATATCTTCAAAGTGGTTTCTCAGGAAAACAAATAGGGACATACAAACTTGATCAAATAATTAATCATTAACTGATCCTTTCAGTAAAGAGATAGAAGTCAGTAGTGCAAGTATGTTAGCTATCTTGTATACACATATGTACATAGTTTCCCCTTCTTTCTTTTCTTTTTTGCTCACCTCAGGTGCTCTTTACTTTTAAGCAGTTTCCTTTGGTTTTACAGTGTCTATCATACCTCTCAATTTTTATTCACTCTTTCAGGTTTGTATACTAGTGAGACAATATGTTGCTTACATATGCAGGACTGATTTATTTCACTTACGAGTATGGTCTCTAGCTGTGACCATTTACCTGTAGAAGCCTTGAGTTTAGGTGTTTTTTCATATTGGTGTCAAATGATGAAAGCAAGAAACCAATAACATAAGCATTTTAATACTAGCACATTAGATAATGTCTCATTGACCAAGCAAGTCTCATGGTCAAGGTCAGAGTCGGAACATAGGGCATCAAAAGTGGGTGGTAAGCAATGTGAGTGTTGGGACTGGTGAAGAGTTGGGGCTCCAAATGTGATCCCTGACTTGCCGAGTGGAGCAGGGGAAATGACAGAGCCTGGCCCAATGGAGTGATGTAAAGTCAGTAACTGAATGTTATGAGCTAGGTAAGAGCTAAAACAAATGGGAGTAAACTTGGAGCAAACTCTTTTTAGGGAGAGAAGGAGAACCTGAAGCTTGGCCTGAGTCTGGTTATCTCTTTGCTATGGAACATCATCAATTTGATGCCAATCTGATCACATGTCTGATTTTCTTCAGCAAAGGTCTGCTTCAAGAATGGAAATATTGGAAAAGGAAAATTATTATGTTAATTCAAGGTTTGGGGCATATTTTGACAATGGAGGGCTACTGGCAGGAGGTTGCAACAGTCACTAGGTCATGATGATGAACCACAGCATTTAATCTGAACAAGTAGGGAAAGAAAGGCAGAAAGAGGCCCACATATATATTTGTGGCTAGAGAGAAGCTCCACCACATCGAAGATGGGAAGGAATGGAGACCACATGTCATGTAGTTTCTGGAGACAGAGAAAAACTCATCTGTGGCATGAGCATTGAATCAGGCCTTGAGAAATATTAAGTGCATATTTTTCTCAGATTTTCAAAAGCAGACATTCATTTATTGAGCACCAAATTTGTGCCCAGCACTGTTCTAGGTGCTAAGAACTTAGTAGTGAACAAAACATTTTGCCAGTTGAGGCAAGCAGTGAGTAAATCAAGTGTGAAGCATGTGATAGAATGCTAAGTCCGGGAGAGAAAAAGCAGGCAGAGCAAATGGAGAGAAAGCATCAGCAATGGAGAGTGGTGGAGGTATGGCTGTGATCTACAGATAGCATTGCCAGGGCTGTCGTCATGGACAAGGCCAGGCTGAAGCAGGAGAAGATCTGAGAAATGAATGACCAGATTCTGTGGAAGTGGGGGCAGAGGAACTGAAGAAGCTCTTTCTTGCTATCTGTCGCACTGGCAAAATCATGGGCTGAGATAAGGAGTATGGCAGGAGGACTGAGTTGTGGGTTTGAATTGCTGTCAGTAAAATCAATTAAAACATGTTTCCATCCTGCACTAATGATCTGGAGATATGATTCCAATTTGCCTATTATTTTTGGTCAGACTCTACCCAGCCATTGCCTGTTGCAGTCACTGAGTGGAAAATGCTACTCGAATCCTATCAGGTTTTTCCCATTAACTATGAATTTTGTGACCTGATACCTAACTTAAATGTTTTATTATTCACAGGAAAAAATAATGTAACCTGAAGTCAGATGCTAAATCACTAAAGGGCACAGAACACTATAGATTTTAAAAATCAAAGAAATCAGGCAGAGAGGGTATTTCAGTTATTGAACAAAGTCTCAAGCTATGTTCTTTGAAGCATTTGAACATCTTTGTTCTCTGCTTGGGAAAAATTAATATATTCACAAGCTATTAATAGGATTCAGAAAGACATATTCAAGTGTATCTTAAAATTTAAAGATCACATTATGCTGAATGTCAATACAGGCACCAACCTTTAGATAGTGATATTTGCTGCATGCAATATGAGAGAATCCCACTTGATACTCTCGATGAAAAGGAAAGCAGACAACTCTTCCTAAACCCCTGGGGTTGTGGAGTGCTGTAAAACCAATTGGATACCATTTTCTCTTGGAGGCAGAGTCAGATTTTTATAATTTTGTAAACATACTGGAAAATTTCACAGGAATGACCTAAGTGAAGGAGAAACATCTGGAATTTTAATAGCATATATGAGGAAGCAGGACTTGTGGGATCTATTGATGGAGTAAATAACTGCCTGGCTGGGAGATCCTATCCACAATTATTACCTTATAAACCTGTCTTAGATCTTCTTCTATTATGAGATTCTACCATTAGCAATTCATTTCTTTGTGTACAGTTTTCCTCGTGCAAGGGCCAGAGTTCATTCCATCTACCTTTCTTCCCTTCCCGATAAACATCAGTGTTCTTCTGTTTTAAAACCATTACCTTGGGTCTCTATTCTCCTATCTATTTTATATCATCATTAGCATGTTGAATCACTCATGTGTTTGCTGATAATTCTTCAACTTTATTGCTTCAGAGTTATTCAATCAACAGTCTACTGGCCATAATAATAGTGGATGTTATTTATTAATGGCTTACATAAAATATGTACTAAAAAATAGACTAAGAACTTTAAAGCAGGATTTCTTTTGATCCCCTTAAACCTGTGAAGTTTATAGAAGAGGAAACAACAGCACATTAAATTTGGGTGAGTTGCCAATGATCTCATGGCTTAAAAGTAGAACATCTGTGACCTCAAGTAGAACATCTGTGACCCAAACCAAGACTGTCTGATTCCAACGTCCTTGGCTTAATCACCACTTTATACTAACCTTCTACTGAACTGTATCGTGAGAATATCAGAATCAACATATGCAAGAAAATCCCACTTTATTTCTTCTGTGTCACCCCTTTCTCTTATTTTCTAGATCTGATGAATTCTGTATAATGGCCCCACTCTCCACCTTGGGGCTTTCTTAGAATCTGGATCAGGGCCAGCCTCACAGCCAGGTGATCTTGGCAGGTGAGTGGGTGCTGAGCTTTGCTGGATGCACACCTGTCACCAGCTTGGAATTCTTAATCATTTTGAAACAATTTCATTTTGCCTGGGTCCTCCACACCCTGAGGTGAACCTGCCTGGATTCATCCCTGATTCTTTTCTTGCCTTCCTATAGTCATCTTTTCACTTCTTCCAACTCTCACTGGGCAGTAAGTACTGGTGATTGTCCCTTTAAAAAATCCTGCTGGAGCATTTGCCTCTTCCTTAGACCAATCTTTACTATCCATATGTAGATCATCATTTTGTCATTTCCCCATTAAGATCTTCATTTTTCTCTTCCTTATTAGAGATTCCTCATGTTCTCTATTTCTAATCACCTGTAATTGATCCAGCACATTATTTACAAGAATCTCTTAGAAACATACTTGCTAATGTTAATTCTCTGCTTACACTCTTCAGTGAGTTCCTACTTCCCGTTGTCATGAAGCTAAAACTCCTTTTCATGGTGCACATTACTCCCAAAACCGTGTCTTGCTCACCTCCTCAGTTGCTTCTTTTCCTGCCCTTCTGCTCACCTCCTGAAGTTCACCCAGACTGATATAAATGTTGTGATTTTACCATTTCAGGCTTTTGCCCTCAACAATCCTCTTGCTCTTCATGGCACTATAGGAAAAGGTTTTCCAAGCTTTCTCTGCTTGTCCCCAAGAGCAATCAGTCATCCTAGTCCCTACAGCACTCAGGACATTTTGTTCGCCTTTGTTAAAGATTTAAATAAATACTTTTATTTGTTGGAGCCATAGCATTGAAGTTTCTGTACATCAGAAGTGGTTGAACATTTGCACTATTTTGTGGATGGACTTGTACTTTGTTGTGATTTTTCTTTTGGGGTACTGGAAATTGAACCCAGGACCACTCCATCCCTAAGCTACAACTCCAGCACTTTTTTTGCGGGGGGACAAGTTCTAGTTAAATGGCTCATGCCATTCTCCAAGTGTCATCTTCCTGCCTCAGCCCCCTTGAACAGCTGGGATTACAGGGAGGTGTCACATGCCCTCCTCTGTTGTATTTTCTTTTTGACATTTTTATTTGACTGTGAGTTAAGGACTGAGACTGTTTTATATTCAACATTATACTTTCATCGTTTAGGACAATTCCTAGGACAAAATAAGTAGCAGAATAAACTACTTGGGAGCAATAATGAGGCAGAGAAAATTTTGAGAACATGATTAACTTGGACTAGAAATGGTCATTTTTAATTATAAAGTCCTTTTCTGTATGTAATTATAGAAAGGTAATGGTTTTAAGTAAAGTATAACCTCTAAGTTAAAATAAGCCAAAGTATTTCAATATAAGGGTTCAAACAACTTGGAATGTTTCTTATGCAGTTATTGTCAAAAGTTTGTTCATAGAATAGTTACTAGATTACAAATGCTTACTACTAGGAAAAACTGTAAGAAAGAAGCTTTTAGAGAGTAGGAATTGCTAATGTTCCCCAGCTGATAGGCTCAAGGCTTAGAAGAAAAGCATTGCTGTTGGACACAGTCGCTTAGGATGGGAATAACAAGGATCCTGGGGATGGACAAAGGGGACAAGGACTAACCTCAGTAGGAGCAACGCTGGTGTCATCTTCCAAAAAAAGCCTATAAATTATGTCCTAATTATCTGAGGATCACTCTGCATCTCCCAGAATAACTCCTGGAGCTCCTGACTCTGGTTCTAGATTTAGCTTTACTACCTACTTCAGAGGTTGTTAATTTTATCGCTTTTGAGGAACTTGAGGCCTGACTGTGTTGTCAGTCTGGCTGTTCTTGTGGGAAACCTCTGAGGCTTCCTGGTTTTGAACTGATCCCTGGTCTCTGATCTCCATGGCGTGAGCTTGCCCAGCAAAGTGGCTCTGTAATATAGTTGGAGCCCATTTGTCTAGAAATAAGGAAAATATACTGTGTGAGAGTGTTTCATGCTCTGGCCCAGTTGATTTTCAATTGGATGATTTTACTCAATTATTGTCTTCTATACCGTAGATGTGCCTAACACTGGGCTCCACTTTATGAAATATAGAAAATAGAAGAACTAAGCATTGAGAAATTAACAATCCACCTGGGATACCCAGGTCAGCCCTAGAAGCTCTTGATTAGAGAATAATGATTCTTCAAGCTCTACATTCTCTAATTCACTAAGGAAGTAACCTCTTGCAGAGCTGAGTGTCTCTGTAGTGATATAGTGAAGGTATGATCTCCTAGGGTGGGAATATTAGTGGAGTGCGTGGAAGAGCTGAGCCTCTAGGGGAGGATCAGACAAAGGAGATGCTGCGGGCTCTTTGTCACATTAACCACCAGGCTGTGATAAGAGGAAGGGGCTCAGTATTAATTTGGAGCCAGGAGGAGAGGGAAAAGATGGTTCAGGGAATCATTTTATATAAAGAAAAAATAAACTTTGCTGAGAGATTGAATCCAGAAAATCAGGAAAGTGAAAATCAAGGTTCCTCACCTAAATTATGGAAGAATATTTATTCTGTAGGGATTATTAGGCAGAAGTGTTAGGAGCTTCTGAAGCTGAAAATTGGTCATATACATGAGAGCATAGTGCCTCCAGCAGTCAAGCTGCCTCAGTCTTGAGAAAAGCATCCTGCCTGGACAGTTTCAGTCATTAGTGGTTAGGCAACCCTGTCTCTCATGATACTAACTTGGCAAGGACATAAATAAACACCTCTGCTGTTGTTAGTCAGTCCTCCTGCCCAGCAGGTAAAAGACCACTCCACCTGACCCCAGATTTTGTCTCTTGACTTTATTCTCTAAATTCTCTCCCTATTTTCTCCCAGGGACCAAGAGACCACTGAATCTCTACAAAGAAATAGTTGATTGGACTTTGTTTTGGGGAATAGAGGTTGGAAGAAGGGAAGCATGCTTGGCATCAAACCTGAGGGGCTGGCACCTGTGGAGACCAGTGCTTGACAGCATGTGACCCGGGAAACACAAATTATGCTATGTACAAGTAGAAGATGGAAGAAATCGGCTAATTGGGATGAGAATCAAAGCACTCCATAGTCAAAGTGCTTGAAAGAGAGCAGCTAAAAGCAAGTGAGTTCCATTTCGCGTACGGCAGGATTTCCCAGACTCTCTCCTATGGGGAAGTTCCATACAAGCTCATTCAGCATGCGACAGTTCTTGTAGCATCACTAAGATCACAGTCCAGTGAAGCGTTCCATGGGATGACTGATTTTTAGAACATAATTGGTTAAGTCTCAGAAAATACATCTAGCAGAAGAGTAAAGGTAAAAATAACAGATGCCACATTTTAAGAAACAGATACTCATCATTATCAAATGACAAGGAGAAATTTTTTTTCTTCTACTCTTCATTATAAATATAGAAGAGACATAAAGACAATTTGGGGATAAGAAGCAAAGCTGCGGCTGCCCTCCAATGTCCAAAGGTATGATCAACGAAGACTGAGTCTTGAATGATGTAGCTCCAAACAAGAAGACCACAGATAGCTAGATAAACAGTGAGTGTTTACAGCTAGGAGGGTACACAATTTTATCTGTTATCTGTCATTACTTTTAAAATCAAGTACCAAAGATTTATTTATGAGCAGTCAGTTATCTCAAGTGTGGTTTGGGTTAATAACTACCATGTTAGATTTTGGAGCCAGAGTCTATTTCAGTTCAGAACCATTTTGGAATTGCCTGGCTTGTATGTCAGAATGAACTCCATGTATTTCAGAAAAATGCATTTCACTGTGATCAGTGTGGAGAGTATCTTGCTCTAGTCCATGGCTCCTCTGAGCACCACTAGTGGAGCTCCTTACCCATGTTGCTTCCCAGACTCTTACAAATCCTTTATCTTGTCAGCATTTTTCACTTGGCTTGAATTTACTCATAAAGTATCACATTCATTAGGCATAACTGAATTAAGACCATCACTGTACTGTATGCTGTGTATTTTTTTTTATTTTAGAAACATAAAAGTACAAAAACATATTGACAAACAGACACCCATTATCATAGAAAATAGTACAATCACAACTAATCTATAGACAAGGTGATATGGTCTCAACAGTAGTTGTTGCTTTATCCATTGATATCTTCGAATTGTAGATGTATGGACCCATATACAGACATGCAAGTTTAGTCAGACA
>PVLD010017932.1:0-40381 GCA_004027595.1 Dinomys branickii | reverse complement strand
AACATACCTCACAGATCTAGAGAAAATATGCCTCAAATTCATCTGGAACCAGAAGAGACCCAGAATAGCAAAAGCAATCCTGGGCAATAAGGACAAGTCAGGTGGAATCACAATCCCTGACCTGAAATTATACTAAAAAGCTACTGTAATAAATCAACCTGGTACTGGCTAAAAAACAGACCTGAGGATCAATGGAACAGACTGGAAGATTCAACCACAATGAAAAACCCACTCAGCTACCTAATATTTGACAAAGGGGTCAACCAAACACAGTGGAAAAAAGAAGGCCTGTTTAATAAATGGTGCTGGAAAAACTGGCTCGCCTCTTGCCGAAAACTGAAAATAGAGCCCAGTCTATTACCATGCACCAAACTCAGGTCAAAATGGATCATAGACCTCAACATTAAAACAGAAACTCTAAACCTATTGGAAGAGAAAGTAGGTAAAAATCTTGAAGACATAGGAGTTGGCAGAGACTTCATGAACAAGAACGAAGCTGCAAGGGAAACACTTCAAAGAATCAATAATTGGGACCTCATCCTGCTGAAAAGTTTTTGTACATCTAAAGAAATCACCAGCAAAGTAAAAAGAAAACCCACAAACTGGGAAAAAATCCTAGCTGGCTGTCCCTCAGACAAAGGTCTTCTATCTAGAACATACAAAGAATTAAGAAACACGTACCTGTCCAAATTCAAAGACCCAATCCAGAAATGGGCATCTGAGGTGAATACACAATTCTCAGACAAAGAAATACAAATGGCAAATAAATACATGAGAAAATGTTCCACATCCTTAGTCATTCGAGAAATGCAAATAAAAACAACATCGAGATTTCGTCTCACCCCAGTAAGACTGGCCAGTATAAAAAGTCATCCAATAACAGATGCTGGCGAGGCTGTGGAGAAGTAGGGACTCTATTACACTGCTGGTGGGAATGCAGACTGGTGCAACCACTGTGGAGAGCCGTTTGGAGATTTCTCAGCAAACTAGGTCTAGAGGTTCCATTCAAACCAGCTATTCCTCTTCTGGGTAATTTCCCAGAATATCTGAAAACATCATATCACTCTGATATATGTGCACCCATGTTTATAGCAGCACAATTTGTAATAGCTAAAATGTGGAAGCAACCCAAGTGTCCATCCACAGAAGACTGGATTAAAAAATTGTGGCATTTTTATATAATGGAATATTATTCAGCTATAAAGAAAGACAGTTTGAGGAACTTTGTAGGCAAGCGGTCAAAACTGGAGTCCATGCTCATAAGTGAAATAAATCAGCGATACATGTGCAGGCAATGCATTGTATCACTGGTGCAACAACCCGAGCGTGGGAATATAAACTAAGAGATATGAAGGAAATCTGTTCAAAAACAAAGAACAGATGGGACGAGGGAAAGGAGAAAAGAAAGAGACAGAAATGTATGTATATATATATATGAATATACATATATGCAGGAGGGCTAACATGGTTCTACTATTGTATTATATCACTTAATGCTAAGGAATAATTGATGACGAGTTATTTGATCAGTATTGTATGTCTGTATGTATTATCCTGAACACCCACTTCGAAGATATCAATATGCAAAGCAGCAACTCTTGGTGTTTTTTTGTTTGTTTGTTTGTTTGCCTGTTTTGTTTTCTGTCTTTGGATGTTTGGTTTTTGTGTTTTTACGTTGTTGAGAGATTTAATGGTGTGAGCAATTTTGCATGTCTGTATATGGGTTCATATATTTATACTTCGATGATATCAATGGATAAAGCAATAACCACTGTTGAACCACATCACCTTATCTATAGATCAGTTGTGATTGTACTATTTTTTATGCTAATTGGTGTCTGTTTGTTAATATGTTTTTGAACTTTTATTTTTTTAAAAATAAAATATATATATATATATATCTTCAGACTACGAATAAATCAGATATGAGACTAATACATGATAGAGTTAAATTCAATTTCTCTCCATTCTGTACAAACTGGTAGGTGCTTCTGCACATAGCCAAGAGTGTAAGATACAAGGTGGTGTTTCTTTCATTAAATAATCATGGCTTGTTGGCATGCTTCCTCTGTTAATGTGCTATTAGAAATATGTGCTGATGTTTTTAACGTAAGCAAGATCCTGTCATAAAAGCTTCACTTGATCCACGGGGTTCATAGAGTGCACTGTAATGCCATGGACTGAAGCTATGTATGTGCAGCATGGATTTTATAGTAGGGGATATAGAATATGTGGACATGAAAAAGCACAGGTAATAGTGACCTACTCAACTTTGGTTGAATGTTTACTCTATGTAAGGCATTGTCCTAGCTATAGCAGATCTTTGTAACACCCATAATAATCCCCCAACTAGGCACTAGTAACTAGTATTATTTTTATTTTGTATATGAGAACTATGAGGCTACATTGTTCAAATAATTCTCCCATTGCCAAATTGGAATGTGAATGTTGAGTGAAAATCCTCTGGTTTTAGAACTATATCTTTAATGTCTCTATGTTTTTTGTGCTGTTAACCTTCATATAATTGAATGCTTGATCCATTTCTCTAATAAATCAGTTAAGCATGTTTGTCTCATCTAGATAGGAAGTTCACCAGCTAGCAACCTATTTACCCACCTTTTTCTGATATAGAAAATCTACTCAAATATTAACCAAAGGCCAAAGAAAACTAAGCAACACACAAAAATCAGACTGAAAATTTTATCCCTCAACTTCTGATCAAAAAGTCACATTCTGTGCTTCATATATATATTTCATATGTTTTGTTTTATCTTGAAGCTTCTTTTTCCAAGAGAGTCTCAAGGAAGAGATGTGAAAATAATCAACTTTAATCAACTGAAATATTAAGAAATAAGATTTCTAGGCAGAAAACATATATCCAAGAAAACTTTCCTAATATTTGAAATTCAGTTTGTATCTTGATAAATTATATTTGACATGGTTTGCAATTTAGATACTTGAAAATAGTTAACAAAAAACTTTCATATGATGCAACATAATATTTAAAATTATAAGCTCTGGGGTCAGGTAGCCTGTATGCAGATTGTTTTCCTCCTAACTCGGGCAGCCTAAAACAATTCATTTAACCTGTGTAAGTTCATGTTTATTCTTCTATAAAATGAAAATAATTCTACTTCTATTTCAAAAGATTTTGAAGAACATCAAATATTTATAAAGTTCTCAGCACAGGTCATGCATCATAATAACTATTAATGCAATGAATATTATTGTATAGGACTGTTGAGCTTCGGATGTGTCTAGGTTAAAGATAAGACATGAATGTCATACAGTCAGATTGGTATTAATTATTGCTATGAGTTTATATGTTTCCTTGGAGTTGTCAGATAGTAGAAAGAACAGGGAGATGGGAATGAACAATTTAGAATGGAAAAATGAGGATCAAAAAACATGAGGAAAATTAGGGGTAACTGTAGAAACAGAGAAAGCACAGAAACTTAAGAAGAGAATTTTTTTTTGGACTGGAAATCGCACTCAGGATTTGTGCTTGCCAAGCAGGAGCTTGTGCTGCTGAGCCCAGAAAGAGAAAGTTTATAGGAGAAAGAGATTAATGGCACCAAAGAAGTCCAACAGGATAGTAAGGTGAGGGAAAAATTTGTTGACCAACTTCAGTATTTGCATATATAAGACAACTAAAAAAACTGACCTACTATGGAAAAATGGGATTACATCAAGCTTAGAAACTTCGTTCCAGGAAATAAAAAAACAAATTCGAGACAACAAAAAAGGAGAAAGTATCTGCAAACTACTCATCTGACAAGAGACTGATATTTGGAATACAAAAGTAGCTCAAAAGTTGAGGACCAACAACGCAACGCAACGCAACGCAACGCAACGCAACGCAATGCAACGCAATGCAAAACAAAACAGCCCAAATAATCCAATTAAAGTGGGCTTAAGAATGAAACAGATACTTCTTAGAAGAGATGTACATATGGGCGAATATATGAATAAAATGTTCAAGCTCACTAATCATTAGTGAAATGTAAATCAGAAACACAATGAGATTTTATGTTATGCCAGTTGAAATGGCTATCACCTACGACACAGAAATATGACCAATACTGGTGAAGTTGTGGAGAAAGGGGAATTCTTACACACTCTTGATAGGAACATAAAAAAGTACAGTCATTATGAAAAACAGTATGGTGGTTCCTGAGAAAAACTTAAAGTAGCACTACCATGTGACCCAGTGTTCCAGAACTAGGGGTACATCTCAGGGAGGTGAAATCACTATACCAAAAACGTTTGTGTATTTATGATTAGCATAGCACTAGTCATTATTGAAAATATCGATTTGACCCAGCACCCTGAATACGATTGAGTTATCAAAAAGTCAAATCCTGGCATTTGCCACAGCATGCGTGGAGCTGGAAGTCAGTATGTTAAATAAAATGGGTCAGACTTAGAAGACAAGCACCATGTGTTCACACTGATTTGTTCACATCCACTAACTCATCCATCTCCTAGATTCATGAATGGAATAGTGACTGTTAGAGGCTGAGAATGGGCAAGAGGAAGGGCACATGGGAAGAAATTGAGCAAGAGGCATCAAAACAATCAGTTCCGACTTTCTACAGCATAGCAGGGAGACTTCTTGGTAAAATAATTAATGATGTATCTCAACATGACTAGATGAGTACAAAACTCACAACACACATATTGGATTAGTTTTTAAGGAGATGGATATGCTTATTCCCCTGATTAGATTATTTTGTGTTATAGATGTGTCAGTTTGCCAGAAGGTAACCCACAAATGTGTACAGATATGATCATTATCTGGAACCTGGGGTGCTGGAGTCTGTTTAGAGATGATTGCTCAGTTCTTTCTGTCCCACACAGAGTTGAACAAAACAAGCAAAAATGGTGGCAAAGTTTCACATGTATTAGAGGTGGGAAAAATAAACAGAATGATAGGAAAAATTGGATGCTGCAGAGAAGGACCAAGTAAAAACGGAAGAAAAATAAAAATGAAAGTACACCCTAGGATGCAGGGTAGACGCATCATGATGTGGAGCTCTTAGCTGCAAATCACTTTTGTCACATTTGCCATGCTGACATCACACACAGGTTGGACACTGTCAGGAAGCTGCTCCAGTCCTCGGGAAAAGTCTAATTGCTTTATGCCTGTGCCCTTGGATCTGGTCACACCCGCCTTCTCAGCCAGTTTAAGTCAAGCCTTAGCTTCCTCTCTCAGGATGTCTCAGTAAAAACTGGAAAGAAGGAGCCACTGCAGATAGAAAGATTATTCCACCTTATTCCACTTGTGAATCACAAATATTTTGTTGGCTGGGTGTGGTGCCACAGGCCTATAATCTCATCATTCAGGAGGCTGAGTCAGAAGGATCAGTGTGACTTTCAGGGACAGCCTGAACTGCATAGTGAGACCCTGCATCACAGAGACAAAAACAAAAACAGGTGAAGTTTTGTTATTTAGAGGGTGTAGGCAGTTAAGGAGTCAAAGAAAAAAGAATTTTTTTTAAGTTGGTGTGACTCTGAATTTTGTTTTAGAGATGAAAAAAACTGCATATGCTGAATGGGCCTGTACTAGTAAAATCATGGTTTAAAGTGGAGAAAGAGTTTTAAGTCCTTGAGTGGATTAAAATGCTGGGCTAGAGGACCTAGCTTCACACATTCTTTTATTGCACAAATACATGCATTCATTTATTGTTAGTCCACAAGCAGTTATGTCCTGTTAGGCATCAAGACCAGCACCGGAGACACTGGGGTGAACCACAGCCTTGGTTACTTTTCTTTCCTTGCTGAGACAAAATACCCGACACCCCAAGTTAGGAAAGAAAAGGTTTATTTAGTTCACAGTTTGTGGAGGTTTCAGTTAATAGCTTGGCTCCAAGGCAGTGTGGCATGGCAGAGGGACAACAGTCCAAAGAGGCAGAAGACCACAAAAGCAACACGAGCAAAAGACGGGGGAGCAAACCCAAACCTCTTTCCCTCCCTTATGGGGTATGCAGGCTGCCCACCCTAGGGTGGGTGCAGCGCACACTCCATCTCCACACCCTGCTCTTGCACAGGATGAGGATGTTTACAAAGTAAGACCCTGGGTGCCTGCTGAGCCACTTAGTTAAACTTCTAAACTTCTGAAGCTGACACAATGAATCAACCATTACACAGACATATGTGATTCTTATCCTTGGAAAGCTTTGGCTTTATAATTTAGATTTTCTTCTAAGGGTAAAAGGAAGTTAGTTAAGAGTTTTAAGCAGGGAAGTGGTAGGCTTATTACACAGTATTTTTATTACAAAAATAGCTCGGTAACACATAGGAATAGAATAACATGTTTAAATATACCACAGAGGAGGAATCTGAGAGACCTAACAAAGGGTTTGAGAGGAACTCACGGTCTTGTAGGAAGAACTTGAGTTCTTCGCAGTAGCTCTGCCTTCTGCTTGGGACTCCCATCCCCTCAAATCTGCAATACTGGCCCCTCTCCATGATCAATATAGCAACCTAAAATGTATGCTGCCAGAGCAGTCTTTCAGAATTCTCCACTCTAAAGCAGCTGCCAGGTGGCCCTCTAACACCAAATTTCAACTCTTTGTGTAGAACTGATCAGTTCTTATATTTTCTATATAGAAATTTATTTAGTTTTTATTGTCTGATTTTCTGTACTGGAGTTTAAGTTTCTTCACAACAGGAATATCATGTGAACATCACTGCTTTGTCCCTGCACTAGGAATAGGCTCCTGCAGAAGTGCTTGGTGAATAGACAGGAATAAATGCATAGAAGCAGGATATAGCTGCAGAAAGAGAGGCATGAATCAAACACTGAGAGCACAGATAAGAAGTACAGGGCATAAGCATCATTTGTGTATCAGTGGGTAAGTATCCCAGAGGATATTCTACATCAAAGAATCTAGGATTGTGAGAAATTATTAACTCATTATTCTGCCTGCAAATGATAGAAGTGGAGTTTGAACTGAAGTTGAAGCAGGACTAGATGTGGCGCTCCCTGCATCCCCCCAACTGGACTTTTTTCTTCTTTCTCACATGGACAATGTGGTTTTTGTGATCTTCCTACTAACAAAAAGAAGTGCAGTGGTACCTCGGTTTATGAACTTAATTTGTTTTATGCTTTTGGGAAAGACAGCTATGTGTGTGTGGGGAAAGGGGCCATGGTTGTGTTTGTCACCTGATGTGGAGTTTGCAAATGGAAGAAAAATTTTCCCTAATGCTTCAAACCCAATTGTTTGCAAAAAGAAATGTTTGTGAAACAAGGTGTTACTGTATTCCTCTAGTTGTTAGTATGGAAGGCAGTGTTGGGTGTTCAGGCTCTGACATGAAACAGACATGGGTGTGACATCTGACTCAGTTGCCTGCTAGCTGTGTGACCTAAGTTAGCTCCCGGAATTTCCTTGTACTTCTCACAGTCAGTGTAAAAATTAAATGAGATAACATATATCAAGTGCATTGCACAGAACCTGGCTCAGCAACTAGTCCATGCATGATGGTTCTTCTTATTCTAATAACCTCATTGACATGACTACCGCTAGGACGAACTATAGCTAGAAAGAAAAGTCCCACCTCTAAGAAAAAAGTAGGTTAACTATACAAAATTCATCTGTCATTATTACAGAAGCCTTGAAATTTGGTTGCAACAGAATGCAACCTGCTTGACTGAGAACTTAAAAGCTTGGATTTTCATCGTAGCAAAGAATCCGCCACTAGTAATGAGGATGTTAATAATCATCAAGATGCGCAGAACTCTGAGAGGAGGGTCCTGATACCGTGAACCAGACGGCCTTTCCATGCTTGGTGCAGCAGAAGTAAGGCACAAAAGAGGTAGAAAACAAGTTTGGATTTTGGTGTGGTGGGGGAACCCTCATGGGGGTGCGTGCTGCGGAGCTGGTATGGGAGAGGCAGAGCCCAGGCATAGGTGCAGGAGGCAGAATCTATGTCAACATTATCTTTGGAGAAATTGTGTAACTATAATCACTGTACCTGTTTAGAGAGTACTTCCATGGAAGTTTGCACCATTCCTCAGCTAGAGTTTGCAGTGTTTTTCTTAACTCTGTTAAAATATGTTTTGTAAAGGTGCTGTTTACAATGCATCAATCTCATAACAACCTACTTGCTTTGCTAATGGCCAGCAGTGGCCCTGTTGTTTCTCTTCTGTGCTTGCCCCAAAGAGTTCTGTCTTCCTTAGTCCATGGAACTCACTATCTGAAATCTGCTATCTGAGAACTATACTCTGCTATATTTTTTACCTGGCATTCCTGCCTGTTTCACTGAATGATCAGAGGGCATACATAATTTCTCTCAGTGTAGTATTTAACTATATTGATATAAACATAAATTATATTTATATAATACAAAACTGCTAAATAATAAAGTAAAAAATGAAGTCTAAAGACAAAGTATAATGCTGAGTGAAAAAGTAAAGTGCGAACAGATGTCTAGAAAAAAGTTACTTGTATAAATTTAAGGATTCATACAAAACAATAATATGTACTATTTATGGAATAAGAGGCATGCTAAAAATTGGTCAATGTTTAGATTTAAAGCACTTATTACAATAAAACACACATTGCCATTAATCTCCCTCAAAATACTTTTCTTCTGCAAAGCGCACTTATTGTTCTTACCACTTTCTGAAGCAGTTCTGCAAGTCCTTTTTTATAAGCGTCTTCCTTGGCACATTGTGACTACCTTGCTGTCCTGAATTAATTCAAGATATTTACCTTTCACTGTCATTTTTGATGTTGAGAAAGAGCCAGAAGTCAGCCGGTGCAGGTCCGGTTAATCAGCGGCACTAGGCCATGTTTTTATGCACCTGTCTTCCTATTGGACGGCACCTGACAGTGGCATTCACCAGGTCTTGGATCACACCTTTTAATGACACTCACAAAAGACCTCCAGAACTGCTCAGGGAGTGAGAGGAATGATGCATTCAAAGTGTGACCTGAAGGAGATTAATGCCGAATGTATCTTTTACTGCAATATACTTTTTACAAATTTAAACATTCACTATATATTTTGAATATATTGTATGTTTAACAAAGGCTTTGAAACATGCTTAGAGAGGTACAGGAGAAACTAGTGACCATGGTTAAGTCTGGGAAGAGAATATGGAGGCTGAAATTGGGAAAGAAATTGGGAAAGATGTAAATCTTGACCAAAGAAGCTATGTTTTTATTTTAATTATAACAGGAAACCTTTTATGATACTTTTATGGTTGTTGTCTAGCTGTCCCCCACGAGCCTAGATCTAAGGAGGGGATTTTGGAAGGTCACTGGCTCATGAAGAAGTGAAAATCATCAGTAAATTGGTCTGTGGATAAGTTTATAGCTAAATGTGATATTGAGAGAAGGAGTCTTATAGAGAGAGCCTGGCCAAGACTGAAAATACACCCAAATCTATCACCACGCACCAAACTAAATCCAAAATAGATCACAGATCTCAATATTAAAATAGAAACACTAAATCTATTGGAAGAGAAAGTACGTAAAAACCCTGAAGACCTGGGGGTAGCCAGAGAGTTCATGAACAAAACCCAAACCACACAGGAAATATTTCAAAGAATCAACAACTGGGATCTCATCCTACTGAGAAGGTTTTGCATATCTAAAAAAAATCACCAGCAGAGTAAAAAGAAAACCCACAAATTGGGAAAAAAATTTTAGCTGACTGTCTCTTGGATAAAGGTCTTCTATCTAGAATATATGAAGAATTAAAAAACATCAGCCCCTCCAAATTCAAAGAACCAATCCAAAAATGGCTAAATTGTGTAAGCAACCCAAATGTCCATCCATTAAGGAATGGCCAAATATTGTGATATTTTCATATAATGGAATGTTACTCAGCTATAAAGAAAGATAAACTCGAGGTTTTTTTACGTAAATGGTCACAACTAGAGACCATACTCATAAGTGAAATAAATCAAACCATGTGTAAGCAACATATTGTCTCACTAGTGTAAGAACCTGAAAGAGTGAGTAAGAATTAGGAGGTATGATAGATATTGTGAAAAGAAAGGAAACTTCTCAAAAGTAAAGTGCAATTGGGATGAGGAAAGAGAAAAGAAAGAAGGGGAAATTATGTACATATGTATATACAGGATAGCCAACATAGTTCTACTACTGAATTCTATTGCTTACTGAGGGGAACAGTTAATGGTTAGTTATTTGATTAATCTTGCATGTCTATATTTGTTTTTCTGAGAAATCACTTTGAAGATATCAATATGTAATACACCAACCATCGAGAATGTCCTACCACTTTGCAATTAAGTATTGCTTGTATTGTTCTTATGCTATTTTGTAAATGGGTGTCTGTTAATATGTTTTCTCCTTTTATTTTTTAAATAAATTTTAGAAACTTTTAATACATACAACTAAAACAAAAATGAAGAGCCTGGCCATTGGAGCATGGCCCAGATGGCTTTATTGCCCTCCCTGGTTCCTCTCTGCTTGCTCTATTTTCTGGCTGCTATTCTATGAGTCACTTCTGTGCCGTGCCCTCAGGCTGTGCCATCCTGCCTTGGAGCCACTACAACTGCGAGCCAAACAAACTTCTCCTCCTTTAAGTTGTGGATGCCAAATACTGTGTCTCAGTGATGAAGACAGTGACTAACATAGATGCCAGCATTTATTCACCAAAGGAATATATGCTTACTGTTTGTAATATTTTTTATCTGTGTTTTTCATCTCAAGCACCAAAATTAAAGTAAAATCTGTCATTACAGCATGGGGTAGAATAATGCTATGGCCAGAATGTGTCCCCTAAGGAACACGTGTTGAAACTTCACCCTGAGGGAGCAGTGTGAGGAGGTGGGGCCAGCTCAGGTTAATGTTATTATCCTGAGAATGTTATACAATATAGCTTAGGTGTGTGTGTGTGTGTGTGTGTATGTGTGTGTGTGTGTGTACATGTGTCTGGATTCTGGAGTCCTGGTGCATCCTTCTGGAGATGGTTTCTATGTTCTTTCTATCCTGATCAAAGAATTGGTCAAGACAAGCACAAAAGGTGGTTGTAAAGTTTTATTAAAACAGGAAAAGAATTAGATTCTGCAGAGTGAGTCTGGGGCAAATAAAAGCATGAAAATAAGTATTCCCTCAGTGTGAGGGCAGCTTCCACACCAGAGAGCCGAGAGAGGGCACGCTGGCAAAAACGCAGTCCTGGGTCTTTGTAGGCTTCCTTTCCCAGCCAGTTTTAGCCACACCCTACCATCCTGTCTCATGTGTGTGTTTCAGTGTGTGTGTGTGTGTGTGTGTGTGTGTGTAAGAGAGAATGAGAGAGAGAGGGAGAGAGAGAGAAATTGTGTAAGGGAGAATTTAAGTTAATAGATATGGTATACAACTGAACAATTAATTACAGACATACAGGGATGAAACTATCTTAATCCTCTCAGGAATCTGGAGTAAAGGACTTGGGAAGTTCCTGAGATCATTTTAGGAATGCCACACGAGTGACACCTCAACCAAAGCAAGGAAAGCTGATTGCCACGCAGCCTCGTGGTGGGCAAATATGTGATTTCTATTTGTAATTTTTGAAGTATTTTAGTTTGCTTCATGCTTCTGTTACTCTCTGAGCTGCTACATGGTAAAGGATTTCTGATTGTGGGGATTTAATTAATGTTAATTAAATATGTTTTTGTAGGGATTTAATTAATGTTTCCTTAACCAGTGAGATGATCAACTTCTGTCTGTATAATTATCAATTACTTCACAAGTATCACCATTGCTTTAGTCTAACTTTGATTTCAACAGATAGCAATGATTGATTAAAATATAAATTTTTGGCTTCAAAAATCAGAATGTGCAGCTCATGAAGATGTTATAGAACAGACAGGAAAGCAGTAATAGGTTCTGGAGATTGAAAACCCATTATTTGACAGGGTCTGAATTTGAGGAAAACGTTAAAGTCACAAGCGTGCAACTGCAAAGATGAAGAAAGCTGAGGTCATTCTAACTTGTAAGTCTCCATAACTTGGGCATCATTCATCACTTCTGGTGCACAACTGACAACGCATAAAATTCATTCCAAAAATGCTGGCTGAGGGGAGAGCATAGTCATACTAGTGTTAAACACTTTGCCAGATTCAAAGGTAATTTTAGGTCACCAGTCCCAAGCCAAGTACATCCCTATTTTAGAAAGACTGCTTAAATGTATTGGGATAGAAGGCTGGGGGAGGGGTCCTCTGAGCCTCCAAACTCTATCAAAGCTCCTCTGATAGTCATTACTTCAAAGTTAGCTTTCTTTCTGTATTACATTCCAGAAGGCTGGAATGAAAATCTGTCTGCTAATGACAACTCATTTAGCAGAACGACGGTCGTTTGATGCTCGCAGGGAATGGAGCGAGCGTTCCCTCAGGGCGCCGTCTCCTCTTTGAGCAGCCTCACTGCAGAAGATCTTTACTATAATAAGCATTAGAATAAAATATAGACTATTAATGAAGGAAAATATCTCGCTACCAAATAAAAGGCTAAAAGAGTGTGGAGAGCAGAAGAGAAGTCTTGAGAAATAATCTGATGTTTTATTCTGGACCACTAGGTAAACTGATTTGAATCATGAAGCAGGGGTTTGGGGCCACAGGTACATCAACGCAAATCCTTATACACATTCATTTAAGAATTCATAGGGCCAGTTGTTATGGGGCTTATGGCTCTTTTTGGATGCCCTGCTCGTGTATACAATAGCATTTGTATGATTTACTATTTAAATAACAGCAAGTCTAAATTCTGAATATCATTATGTAAAAATGCAAAAATTGATCCAATACTATTTTGGCTACAAAACTTGATTGATTTTCTTTCATGAGTTTTTGGAGACGAATTTTATTTGCTTTTTTGAACCTATCAAAACGGGACTAGAGATGAAAGGGTGGAAGTTAGTGACATTGCTGCCGCTGAGCTCCTTTCACCGGTTTGCTGTGTCGCAAGACCCTGTTTTGTTTAGCTACTCGAGTGGTAACTATTACCAGACACATACAAAATGCTAAAAGCAAAATATTCATTCAAGTTTTATATTTCAGGGAAGAGTAATTTGTTCAGGAATTTACATTCTGGAAAAAATGTTGCTTTTTTTTTTTTTAAAGACATCAGCTTCCTTTTTATGACAGTGCACAGTTGGCTACATGAGCATAAACAAGTGCAAACCACCTACCGAGAGACGGTGCATTAAAAATGAAATAGATGCAGTATGTAGTCAGGAAATACAATGCCCTGTCACCCTGAGTGAAGGGGTGAGATAATCATTCTGCCAGAGTTCTGCTGTGAAAGGGTCTACAATAACTCTTTGGGCTGTTTATTAGTTTTCTTCCTCTAAGCTCTCATTCATAAACCTGCGAAAATCATGATTTTTTTCTGCCTTATACCACCGAATTCTTATTTTCTCTAGGACAAGACATTTTTTTAAATGTTTAAACCACTGATGTAATATAGTCCCTCACTAATAGTATAACATTCTTCCTTGGGTGGCCACCAGGGCCATCTTCCTATTTTCTATATCCTGGTGGAAGAGCTTTTCTGGACTTAACATTTTAAGAGCAAATTAATTCTTTGATTAAGAATGAAAACCTTGAAGGTGCAAAGGTGACAGAGTGTGCCTATGGTGTCCCTTAAAGCAAGGTTTTCCCTTGTTCTGCTGACTGGGGGCTGACCTACTCCTTCCTCAAGGTGAAGCCTGTTTATCCTGTTATCTCTGTTATTTGTATAACACTTAGAAGTGTTACACCCTTCTGTGGCTCAACTCCATGGGTGCATGCTAAGACTAGACATAAAGCTTCCTTTGTTGTCAGGGGCTTTCACTTATTCTTTGTTTGAGAGAGTCCTACCTTTTTTCTTTCCTTTACTTAACATCTAGATTTTAATTTATCACCTTTTCAGGGACTTGTCACAATCTCTTATCTGGGTTAAAGTTTTTATTGTTGTTTGGTTTATTGGTCACACCTGGGAGAATTGCAGTTTTCTTTCCTATACAATATTTAATTTTATTTTCTGTGTGTTCATTTTTGTTATGATTTGAGAGTAAGAGTTGTTTGTTTTCACTCACTCTTATTTTAGGTGCATAGAATAGTTCCTGGTGCTTAAAGAAATGCATAATAAAATGTAGTTGATTGAATACACTAGTGAATTGGCAAAAGACTTAGTTAACAAAAATTTCCTGGGAAGTCTCAATCAGTTTTAGATCTTCTTGTGTTGTAAGACAATTTTACCCTTCATGTCTTAGAAGCACTAATTTTCCCCCAGAATAAGACTGTCTGTTGCTCTGTCATAAGGTCATTTCTTAGTTGTTAATTATATATATGAGAAAACCACTTAGATTTATATTGGTTGGCTCTTCCTACTCATTATACAAGTGCTTCACCAGATTTTCAGTTCCTATTGGATGGAGCACACTGGCAGGGAAAAGTGTGCATAATGGAAAGTGCTTTGGCAGCCAACCAGCTGCACCAGGATTAAATTTTACTTAATTATTGTCAACATGCACATCAAGTGTGAGAGGAAGAAGTAGAGGGGTTGCTGGGTGAGGAAGTTTGGAACTGTGTCTTGGGGCATAGAGGGTGACTTGACACTGGTAGAAGCTATTATATCAAATGTGATTCCTAGCTTTAGCCTAAAATCCTTGCTAAGAATTGTGTCTCTTGCTTCTTCCGTGGATATGCTGTTTTACAACTCACACCTTGTGTTCTACCCACACTGAGTTGTTTAGCTTGAAGACAAGCTCTCACACTCTTCCGTGTGCCTTTGCAGGTTCCTGTCCCAACCCGGCTTTTCCTCGTCCTCCTACTGGGAGCAAGATGTGAATTTGGTGTGTGAAGAGTCAGTGTAGTCGGACAGTGTCACTGCTCTTCCGTAGATATTTTTTCGTTCATTTCTGGTAAGCACTTTGCTTAATTCTTCAATTCCATCTGCCCTGTTATTCATACTGGGTGACATTCTTGAGATTTCTTTTTAAAGAATAGTCTTTTTCTAAACCCCTGTATGCCCTCACTGTATATCTCAATGATCCTTCCCCTCAAGCTAGACATTTTCTTTCACGATTTTATGAGCGACCCCATCTATTTTTTCCTGAGAGACATTTTGCTTATTCTTAACTTCCCCTCTTTGAGCCATTGATCTGTATGTTGTTTTCTGCACTCAAGCTTATATATTAAAAATCCAATTTTCCAACCCAAAACAAAAATGAAGGCTTTTCACTAACCTTTCTGTGTTTTGAAACCATGGATGTACCTTACAGTATTCTTTTATTAAAAAAAATTCCAACTGCTTTTTCGTTTTTCAGTTGTTATTTCTGTTCATACAGGTTTGTGGTATGTTGTGATTACATCCTCTGGGGTGCCAAAATCTGGTTTCTCACAGGTGTCCCCTTCGGTTCCACCTCTACCCTTCAGTGTGGCCCAGTCTTTCCGTCATCATTACGATGTCCTTCTAATCAGATTCAAAAGCTGCTCCTGAGCTTTCTTATTCCTTGAGATATCAGTGATGTCTTCATTTTCTTCGGAACCTCAGCTGCTTGGCAAACTCCTGCCCTCTTCTTCTCCCTATGCTAGAGTAGATCCCAATTCCAGCGCAAGCGCGCCTCCCTCACCAGCTCCTCCTGACAATCAGCCACGAGCAGTTTCCAAATTTTAATTCCTGATAGTTTGGTCTCCAGCTTTACCTCGGAGAAGCTGATATTCTCTTGTGAGTCTCCATCTATAAACCAATAGCTTCCAGCTCCTAATGTTTGACAAATTTCGCCATTAAGCTCCAGCTCTTTAGTTTAAACAAGCTATGACAAATCTTTTCCTGTTTCCTCAAAATTGGAAATTTAGTGTCACGGTAACCACAGTTCTCATTTTGATCTTTAAATTGCCTCTTCTGTCCTCATCCTCATTTCATGGTGCCTGTGCTCCTCAAAATTCAAGTGCTTAGAATTCCTGATAAAGTCCAATACACTTCCGATGGGCTTCCTTCCATCCTTCTGGTCTTTTTCTCCAATTTTTCTTCCTGGAGGAGGACTTTACAACTTGTGTGTGAATTTATCTTCCTTCTGCTTAAGTGTTCTTACACATACCCCCCATTCTCTAAAACTATCTTACTTTTCTCTCACTTAAAAAAAATTCTTTATAAGGGCTGGGGATATAGCTCAGTGGAATAAACGCTTGCCTAGCAAGCGCAGGGTCCTGAGTTCGATCCCCAGTACCGCAAAAAAAAAAAAAAAAAAAAAAAAAAATTCTTTATAGTTGGTTTGTTCCATTGTTATAAATAGGATATGAAAGACTGCTCAGAAATTGGGTTACTAAAGTGGTACACTCATACTCTTATGGCTTTCTACCACTTGGAATCTTTTCCTTTTTACTTACTGTCTGTAGGAAGTTAATATTTGGAACACAACTTTAAAAAGAAGCACAAGGTCAGCTAATACACAGTCTGTTCAATAAACAAATGGAGCTGAAAATGGTATCAGATCACACAACCCAGTGGATGTCTGCTGGTGATAGACAGAGGGATGCTTTCATTCAACTTTGCTCCAACCTACAGGAGCTTATATGCAGACAGTAATAAGACTTTGGTACTGCCTTATTGTCTTCTAGTACTTAGCACGTTATTATAGAGCTTGCTATTATGTTCTCTCCAAATCTTCCCTATGTATAGAAATTATAACGTCTACTCATTTGCTTAGTCTGTCTAGCTTTATAGTAAGAAACAAAAAAGCAACAATTTCATCAGACTGACTAATTTTTATAGGTGACAATTTATATTCTACTACTAAGATAAAATTATCAACTAAATTTTATAATAGTCAATGTGAGAATAGAAATTCAAGATGAGTAATGATTTGGTAAGGGTAGCTTTATCAGTCATTAGGTAATTGAAAATGTACTTGTTAGTTTTAATAGTCTTAAATGTGAGACTGTTGAGAAGAATTTAGGTTATATACAAATATTTTTAAATAAACTCTAAATAGTCTACTTTATTCTAAATGATCTTAGATCAAAATAGTTTTCAATTAGAAATGTAATAATTATTTAGCCATTGAAAGTGTTTTATGTCTCGAAAAGGAAAAAAAAATCTATAATCCCATAATCCAAGTAACCTGTTAATAATTTTCTATGTTCCCTTTCCAGTCTGTTTTTCATATTCACAGGCTTTGTATGTCTGTGATCCTAGTGTATATGGTATTTTTCTCTGAAATTTTAAAACAACACTGTGTTGTAAACACTCTCCTTGTGTATGCTGCAGTTTCCATGCTTCTCTGATGTTTTTAAATAACATGACCCAAAGAGAGAGTGGGATAAAGTCTGGGGACTCAGGCTAAAGATCTTCCTTTCCTTGATAATAGGTCTGCTGCCCATTAACTCATCCCAGTTCTAGCTCACTGTTATGCACGGGTGTAGGATATTTGTTCTAAAATTGGTAACCTAGAGGGACTAATTAAGCCCCACTGCAATGATGTTTGAAAAAAACTACAGTTGGCTATCTTTTAAAAATTCTCCTTAATGTTATCCACACTGAAGAAACAGGGTAATGGTTTTATCTGTGAAATTTTCTCAAGCAATCTAAAGAGCCTCCTGCTGAGAAGCAAAACATCTAACCATTTCAGAGTTTAGAGATGCAAGAAATTTGATCTTTGTCCCTTGACATTTCTGCCACATGCAGCCATCATCCTGGGCTGTCAGCGCCTGTCCCATTACTTACAAATGCCGTTTGACTTGTGTTCATCAGTTACCGCATCAAACTCCCGGACTCACTGTGAGTTTGAATGAATTTAAATAAAGAAGAAATAGATCTGGGTTATCTAAATCCTCGCTTCCCTTTATTTTGCGTGATAACAGTTATGACAGTTACTTTCCCCTTGAGGTAAAAACATTCTTTTTTTTGTTTGCTTTTTAAATTTGTCTTCCTCTCCAGTGCTGTTTGTGTATTTCAGTTTATATCTGATTCTTTTTTGGAGGGCGGTTAGTTTTGAAGGGATTCAGTCTTATTTCTACTACTACTGTTATTTCTTATTTTATCTCTAAAAAATCCTTACCACTTTTAGTGACTACTGCTATATTTAGTGCCTAATTTAATGTGAAGTATTAATGTCTTACATTTTCCATTTATTTCTTCAGTTATTCTTGATTTTCTTTTGATCAAGCAAAACACAGTGGAACTACTTTTATTGAATTTATTCACTTGGTTTAGTGTATAGAAAGGGGCAGTTTAGTAAAAAAACAGTTGTAGTCTGTCGAAGTTTCTAAAGTATCATGCATGAATTCAAAATGTGTTTATTTTCTTAAAGAGGAGTTTTATGTACCATATCCTATTGATAATATAAAATGTCTTTTCCTCTCCTGTTTTTAAGTGCTATTTTAATATCTGTATTTTAAGAGATTACAAGTTTTGGTTCCTAAACTGACATATCGGGGATAAACTGATACTGCTTCATTTAGGAAAATAAAGTATCTTACTTTTCCATGTTGTGTGTCATTATTATGGTATATTGTGCTTAGTGGTGCTGGTAATTGGTCTATGAAGATACTTTAAAACTTCAGCTGGTTTGATTGCTTTAAACTTTATTCACTGTACTGGCCTTCATATAGAGACAATCTTTTCATTTTCTCACACTCTTACATTTTTTTTTTTTGTACCAGGAATTGAACTCAGGACCTGCACTTTCCAGGCAGGGCTTGTGCCGCTGAGCTATATCCCTGGCCCTACTCTTACATTCTTTTTGCAAAATGCTTTTGATGTTTTCTTTCTTTAGGATTATTCTCTAAATAGTCTTTGGGTGCACATTGAAATAGTTTCTTTCTTTTAATAATGACTGATTATTTGCTTATTCCTTTTCTGCCAGTTTATCACATTTTTAATCAGACTATATTGGATAGAGGCCAAATAAATGCCATGAGTGATATTACAGTTTTTTTTCCTAATTTTAAAATACATTTTTTAATGTTTTATAAATTTTTCTGGAAAAATTTCCTCTGTTCTTGACACTGATGTCATGTGTCCTGAGGACTGTTTTTATGTTGTACTTTAGTGGGAGAAATATATTTTCTCACAAAACATGTACCAACCAACCACCATTTGGCACACTTTCTAGACACGTGTCCGCTCTGACCAGTAAACATATGTTGAAGATGCTGTGGTAAGTAGCACTTTCTATGTTAACTATAAAAACACTTGAAAAGTTACTCATGTGCACTAGTGAACTGTGAAGAAAGCCCAATGTTTAGAATATTTTTAGTACCTTAAGAGCAATGAGTAATTCTTTTTAAATTAATTAAGTTTATTGATACTTTTTGATATACATAGTGATCATATTTATCATAGGGAATTTACACCAGCACATGATGCATCTTGATTCTTCTTTTTTCCCATGACCCTCCCCTAGCAATGAGCCATTCTTGCCGAAGAAAGATTGACTGGAGAAAGAAGCAGGACCCGTCCAATTTTCTGCATTGTTTTAAATGTCAGAGCCGTTCTCTCACTCAGGAAAGCCCCTCCTCTCCAGCGTGCAGCCCCCCAAAATGCATTTATGACATACTTGTGTGTGCTAAATAAATGCACAAACTCTCTTTCATTTACACGAGTTTTGGTTTTTTAATGAATTGATCTTCATGTTTGTGTTTATAGCACATGAGTTTGATTTAGCATGGCATGGTTTGCAACCAACAACCAGAAAACATTCGGTTTATGATTCAAAGATGATAAAAAATAGCAGCCTTCCTCTAGCATGCCGCCCGACACTCACTCTGATAGTTTACAAGTGCACCCTCCCCTCCACTCTCCCCAGTACTGAGCTCCTATCTGTGTGTGACGCAGCAGCCCGAAGTGGCTTAGTTATCCATGTTTTCCTCCTTGCTCTCTCTGTATTTCTATTACACAAATAACACTTAAAATCTTCTGGGCTTAAAAAAATTTTTGAAGTGCCCATACATATAAGTGTAAATTTTTCCTTCACTCTTTTGCCACAGTTTAGTTCATATGTGTTTTATGAATTCATTTTAAAACACATTTCCTTGATACTTATGCCTGTGATTTTTAAAATATGCATATTGTATGCATTCTTCTGCTTTGTTCTTTCTTTACTTGAAAGTACTGTAAGAAGCTGGGTATGGTGGTACATACCTGTAGTCACAGCTACTCCAAAGGCTGATGTGAAAAATTACTAGTTATAGGCCAACCTGGTCAGCTTATGGAGACCTTGTTTTAAATTAGAATTGGTATGCGAGGATATGGAGCTATAGCTCAGTTGCTTGCCTAGCAAGCAGGAGGCCCTAAATTCAATCCCTACTGCAAGAAAACAAACACAAATTGTGACATAACAAGTGATTTTGATAGCTGCCTCTATGATTTTCTTTTTTTCTTTAGGTCCATAGCATTTTTATTTAGTGTTAACATTTAAATGAATGTATATAATTGGTCTTTCTGGGTAAAAATGTGTGTCTCATTTTATTAGGAACCAACTACTTCTACCTTGCTTTGTCTCTCTTTTAGGAAGAGGTACCTAAAAGTTTCCCATTTTATGAATACATATCTGTCATTCATATTGCTAATTTTGTTCCATACATTTAAAGACTATGTTTTTCAGATGTATACTTTTGTGATTACTAAATCCTCTTGGTAAGCTGATCTTATTTTGTTCCTCTCTATATTGGCTAATAATTTTCTTAATCCCACGTTGTCTACTATTGTATTAACATTGCAGGGTCTGCTTTTTATTATCTCAGTTGGAATTTACTTACTTAGTTAGAATTTACCTACTATCTTAGTTAGAAGTTACTAAGACTAGTACCCTTCTGTATTTATCAGCACTCTCCAGACAAACAGAATCAGTGTGGGTGGGGAGATGAAAGAGAGGGAGAAGGAGAGGGGTAGAGGGGAGAGAGGAAGGTAAAGTAAAAAAGGGAAGAGGAAGTGATTTGTTATGGGAATTGGCTCCTGTGATTATGGAGTCTGGAAAATCTTATGATGCACCATCTGCACCCTGGAGAAGCAGGAAAATTGATAGAACAATTCGATGTAAGAATAATGGCCTGAGGACCGAGGGAGCTGATGGTACAGATCCTGGAGTCTGAAGGCTGGAGAAGCAGTAGGGTTGGCATCCAAGGGCAGAAAGGATGAATTTCTTTTCTATGAACTATGCGTGTGTAAACACGGTAAATAAAAAAACCATAGTTTTTAGTTCAGTGTTATTGGTAGTCCATTCATTTTTATTTATATAATTTTTAATTTTTTTTTTTTTTTGCGGTACTGGGGATCGAACTCAGGACCCTGTGCTTGCTAGGCAAGTGCTTATTCCACTGAGCTATATCCCCAGCCCCATAATTTTTAATTTTTAATAATTAAGATTGGGTGCTATATATACAAGTGTGTATATAACATACAGGCACTATTGTCTTTAATGTATGAAGTTATAGTGTATTTTTTAGGGCAATATATATCACTCGGAGTCAAATCATCCTTTTGATATTTTCGAACACTTCCGACAGACTTCTTGCCACGTCTGATCAGTTCCTCCTTGTTACCTACTAGTGTAACTCATAGAGTCTAGTTCAGGAACAGCAGTGCCAGCTCTGCCATTTTACTTTGTTTGTTCTTTATTAATTATTTCTGGCATCCTCGATGTTTTGTTTTCGTTTTGCACAAATATTTGAAAATCACTTCATCATTTTTGTGGGAATTGGTCCAGTTGAAATGCAACATATAATTGTCAAATCCACTGATACCATAAATGAAAGTGGAAAAGAACGAAGGAGTAGAGAGAGGCATCGCTGGCAACCCCCTTAGGGTAGTTTCCCCACTGTGCAATGTAAACAGTAGGTGGTCATGCAAAAATCAGGGCGCTAGTGCCCATTTGTGTAATAGCTACCAATAAAGGTTATTTCAAAATTTGTTTTAAATACAAATTACATTCAAAAAGAAGTATATTTTCTTTTCCCTATTACGGCAAATTGGTAAATGCAGTGATTCGCAAAGTGTGCCAGTGACTCTTCAGAATCCCTAAAACTCATCCTGGTGGTTTATGGAGTCAAAATTATCTTCACAATAATATTGAGAAATTATTTACTTATACTGTGCTGATATTTGCACAGATTATACTATCCTATACCATACTATACTACACTATACTATTATGCTATATTATAGCACAGATGCTATAATAGCAACTACTGCTGAACTTTTACATGAGTTAAGTCGTTTGAAACTACTTGTAGACATTCCCTTTCCCTCTCCTTCTTGCTCCCCACCTCCCTCCCTCCCTCCCTCCCGCTCTCTTTCTTTCTCAACAGGGTCTCACTATGCAGTCCAGGTTGACCTTCAACTCACTGTGTAGCAAACACTGACCTCAAACTCATAGAGATCCTCCTGTCTCAGACCTATTGAGTATTGGAAATACAAATGTACACCACCACACCCAGCCTGACATTGCATTTTTTATTGTCATACACATTAAAGGGAAAAATATAGTTCACTTACACATATGTTGACTAAAGCAGAAAAAATAATTTCATGAAATCTCAGCCCTCGTGTGTGCATCTTCTTAATACTCTGTAACATAGCAGGAAGCATGGGTAAGGTACTTCTGCTACATAGAAAGTATGATGGCTCCTTGTCCAGCAATTTTTGAGAGCTCAGTTTGTGCTTTTCTTTCATAAAGGGTTATTTTTTCTTAACAGAAATTATGGTTATTCAGACTTGAGAATTTGGCAGATATATTTTCTCTTTGCATATAACATTGTACAATGCATATTATTAATGTAAAATTATAACTTTCTAAAAATACTAATAGAAATACTAATAAATATTATTTAGCAAATAGCAAACATCTTGACAAATAAAAAACACATGCAGAATTACAAAGTTATACATTTTCATAGTTTATGGCTTATACATGAGTATATTTGTTTTATTGTCATCAGAAGAGTGGAAAGTTGGACTTTCTTCCTCCTATTATTATTTTTTTTAATTTTTATTTTAAAGACAAAAGAATGGAGAAACAATACAGAAAATACAAAATTATACAGAATATAGTAGGGAATTAGCACTGGATATTGTATTACATAATGTTATCTTCACATTAGTTAATACATAAACATTAAAGGAAATACCAAATTATAGGAAAGATAGTAGGGAATTAGCACTGGATGTTGTATAATATAAAGTTATCTTCATTTCTGTTAATACAAAAATGATTGAAGAAATACAAAATTATAGAGAACATAGAAGGGATTTAGCTCTGGATGCTGTCCTACATAATGTTACCTTCACCTTTGTTACTCAGTTACACAGATGATGGCCCATTTCATCTTTCAATTTTTCTCCTCGCTCATCTCCATTGCCGTCACTCAATCAGTCATCTTCCCTATGATAATAACTGTACTCCTGGGTTTATCTATACCCCTCGGCTCTCCTTGGGAAGAGATATAGCTGCCTCAGACTATACTATAACATACATGGGTGTATACAAACTGCCATGGTTGGAGGTGGAAAAGCACATATGCTCACAGCAGACCGCCTGGCTCTGCCCTGTTGCCACGTTATGGGTGGGGGCAGGTCCAGTCTGTGGGGCGCCCTCAGCGGGGCCCTCCGTGGTGCCCACAGTGGAGCAGCTGCAGTGCCCACAGCGGAGCAGCCATGGGGCCCACAGTGGAGCAGCCACGAGGCCCACAGTGGAGCAGCCGTAGTGCATACGCCCCCATCGGGGCGTCCTCAGTGACCCGTTTGGCTCTGTCCCATTGCCTTGATGCCGGAGGCCCTTTCTTCTCCTCCTCCCTCCTCCTGATCTCCAGTATTACCGTTCCCCACCCCTTGAAGCTGGGCATTGGACAAACTTATGACACTTGGTATAAGGGCTTGAAATCTCCCCAGCCCGTTCTCACTGTTAGTTCAGGGTATGAACTGAGTTTAAAGATTAGTTCTAGAATAGAGTTGGAGGATTTTCTCAGGTCTGCTGTATAGAGTTTGTTGTTGTTTTCTGGACTCCCGGTCTGCTGCTTTTCATCTAATTTGTTGCTATGGGTTCATGCAAGTTTCATATGTGCAAGCTGTAAGGAGACCCACTTGGTGCTCACATTAATAGTTTGGGGTGAGTCCTGAAGACCGTGGATTTGTCCCATTGTTGCCAGGAACAGGCGGTGCTTGCTCAAGCCACCGAGTCTCAAGGTGCTCCCAGAGAGAGTTCAGGGTGGGAGCTGAGTCCTGACAACCCAGCTCATGCTTCCTGCCTGATGTTGGAATGAGAAGGGCGTGGAGCCATGCGATCCACCTCCATCTGCATCTCCCTCCCGTTGTGGTGCTGGAGCCCCCTGCTGTCCGCTCCTCGGCTGGATCCCTGGGAGCCACCACAGCTCGCTGCCGAGATTCCCTGCTGCTCTCTGCCGGTAGCTGCTTACCCAGCAGAGAGGCAAGGGGCCACCGCCTTGAGATAGGTGCAGAGCCTGGCATGGTGGGCTGTGTACTAGTTGCATTGATTCTCTCCAGGCACTGATTAGGAAGGTTGCTGCAGGGTGGGGACTCCGCCTCAGTGGCTATCGTAACTTCTCATCCTCACACTCGGTTCGACAACTGCTCCCGACTGCCATTGCCTCTTTTCCTGGCTGTGCCCTCCTCTCTCCAGCCCTGGACCAGCTCTCATAACTCCTCTCTCCCCTGGCCAAGTTGGGAGGCTTCCGTGAGTGTGGGTCTCTGAAGCTGAAGCTGCGCTGTTTCTTTCTAATGAATTGACTATTACATTTCTAAAGTTCTGAAATGGCCAACAGACCATAGAAAGATACCACTTTAGGCTCCTGCTTGAAACCAACAGCTTCAGAACACTGCTGGCCTTGATTCAGGGCCATGTCTTCCTCCAATTAAACAGAATCATCTTATCACAATAAATTTGTGACAGAAGCCAGTCAGAGAGTCCAAGAGTCTAGCATGGCAATTTAATGAAGGACATGTACAAAACTATCAAATATGTCTACCGTTTTGCATTGACCTTTTGCAAGTAATGTACATTAAATACTATTTGTTATTTATGTTTATGCATAATTGATTTGGTTTGTTCTTATGAATGAATTTATCAATTAAATAATTAATAATTTGTTTTTATTTGGAATAGAGAAAATCCAGTCTGTTGATTTCATTTGGGCATCTGTCAACACTCTTTCCAGCTTATTAGGTGTAGAGAAAAACTGCAGGGAAAGGAACAATGATCCATCTATCATTCCTTTTCTGAGTAATCATTTTCAATGAAAATTGATGGCTATTACAGTAAAGCAACACCAGTAAGAAAAGATGTGATTGAATTCCCTGGTAGTTCATATTTCTTAGAAGGCACTAACTTCTTTCTGCACTAAAAGAAAGTTTTGGTTTGATGAAATGTATGATTTTACAGGGCTGTTAGCACCCCTGCTTAGTCGAGGCTTAACAAGCTTACACTTATAACCTTAATGTTTGCTTCCTCCAGAAGTCATGTGGAAATTTAATTGTCACTGTAAAAGTATTACAAAGGAAGAATTTTGGGGCTGGAGATATAGCTCAGTGGAATAAGCGCTTGCCTAGCAAGCACAGGGTCCTGAGTTCGATCCCCAGTCCCGCAAAAAAAAAAAAAAAAAAAAAAAAAAAAAAAAAAAAAAAAAAAAAAACAAAGGAAGAATTTTTTATTGTTTTATTTTAAAAATAAAAGAACAAAAATATATTAACAAACAGACATCCATTTACAAAATAGCACAAGAACAATACAAGCAATACTGAATTATAGACAAGGTGATAGGAAATTAACAATGGTTGTTGTATTACATATTGATAACTTCAAAGTGGTTACTCAGTAAAACAAATATAGACATGCAAAGTTGATCAAATGGTTCATCATTATCTGATCCTTTCCATAAAGTAATAGAAGTCAGTAGTACAACTATGCTAGCTATCCTGTATATACATATGTACATAGTTTCCCCTTCTTTCTTTTCTCTTTTCCCTTGTTCCAGTTGCTCTTTACCTTTGAGCCATTTCCTTTCATTTCACAATGTTTATCATACCTCCTAATTTATATTCACTCTTTCAGGTTCTTACACTAGTGAGATGATTTGTTGCTTACTCATGCAGGTCTGATTTATTTCACTTATGAGTATATTCTCTAGTTGTGATCATTTACCTATAAAAGTCTTGAGTTTATCTTTCTTTATAGCTGAGTGATATTCCATTATATAAAATTATCACAATTTTTTTTTTATCCAGTCCTCAGTGGATGGACACTTGGATTGCTTCCATGATTCAGCTATTACAAATTGCATTGCTGTAAACATGGGTGCACATATATTGCTGTGATACGATATTTTCAGAACTTCTGGGAAAATACACAGAAGGGGAATAGCTGGGTTGAATGGGACTTTTAGACCTAGTTTGCTGAGGAATCTCCAAACTGATTTCCACGGTGGTTTCACCAGTCTGCATTCCCACCAGCAGTGGAGAAGAGTTCCTATTTCTCCACAGCCTAGCCAGCATTTGTTATTGGTTGATTTCCTGATAGCCATTTTTACTGGGGTAAGATGAAATCTCAATGTTGTTTTAATTTGCACTTCTCAAATGACTAATGATGTTAAACATTTTTTCATGTATTTATTTGCCTTTTGTATGTCTTTATGTGAGAAGTGTGTTTTTATCTCAGATGCCCATTTTTGGATTAGGTCTTTGAATTTGGAGGGGCTGAAGTTTCTTAATTCTTTATATGTTCTAGATAGAAGACCTTTATCTGAGGGACAGTCAGCTAAAATTTTTGCCCAATTTGTGGGTTTTCTTTTTATTCTGCTGGTGATTTCTTTACATGTGCAAAAACTTTTCAGTAGGATGAGATCCCAGTTGTTGATTCTTTGAAGTATTTCCCATACTGTTTGGTTTTTGTTCATGAACTCTCTGCCTACCCATGTGTCTTCAAGATTTTTTGTATTTTCTCTTCCAATAGATTTAGTGTTTCTGTTTTAATACTGAGATCTGTGATCCATTTTGACTTTAGTTTGGTGCATGGTGATAGACTTGCATCTATTTTCATTATGAAGGAAGAATTTTAGGAGATGTTTTGGTCATGAAAGCTTCATCTTCATAAATGAGTTCATTGAATATGTTCAACTTTCATGATCACCATGATTTCTCTCTCTATCTCTGTCTGTCTGTCTCTCTCTCTTCTCAATTTCTCCTTCTACCATAGTTTGACACATGAAGAAGGCCCTTGCTAGATACCAGCTACAGTCTTGACTTTCTATCCTCCAGCACTGTGACCCACTGTATTTCTTTTCATTAGGAATTTTCAGTGTTGATGTTTGGGTATAGTAACAAAAAATGAACCGAGATCCTCATCTTGCAACTTCTTTCAACATCAAACTTTCACACATCATTGCTTGGGTCTACACAACTCTATGTTATGAGCCATTATGAATACTCTATGTAAATGAGTCACCAATGAAGAGTATACTCTGGATCTTTTGTCCTTCCTTCCTTCCTTCCTTCCTTCCTTCCTTCCTTCCTTCCTTCCTTCCTTCCTTCCTTCCTTCCTTCCTTCCTTTCTCTCTTTTTCTCTCTCTCTCTCTCTCTCTCTTTCTTTCTTTCTTTCTTTCTTTCTTTCTTTCTTTCTTTCTTTCTTCTTCCTCTTTCACTGTCCCTTGAGCTTTAGTTTCAGAACACAGTTTTAAAGCTAATATTAAAAATTTCCAGAGGAGAGGTAGACCAAGTATGAGGCCATTCTGAATGTGGGATCCTCTTAAACTATACAGCTTGCATACTCAGACTGAATCTGTTTAAAGCTTTTATAAGACAAATGGTGATATTTAATGAATGTAGATCATTGATATTTTATAATAAAACATGTCAACTGGAAAAATTTGTAAAAACTCATGAACTGGCATTTTCTTTTTCTTTTTTCTTTTTTTGAAGGCATGATCTCTCTATGTAGCCCAAGCCACCTTTGAACTCACAGTGATCCTCCATCTCTACATTCGGAATATTAAGATTACCAGTGTGCACCACTATACTCAGCCTGAACTGGTATTTTAAAAATAATTTTATAAATTCATGAATGAGTAAAATATCTAATGTGAAAAGTACATCAATGGATTTGCATGTTAATAGAAGATAAGTTCATTGCTATGAGTTCTGATTCCAAGTGCATCTTTCCCCCCTTTTTCATTTTAATGAGAATAAAAAATGATACAGAATTTCAAAATAGAATGATAGGAAATTAACAATGGTTATTATATTGCATATTATTATCTTCAAAGTAGTTGCTCTGATTACCAGATACAGGCATGCAAAATTGATCAAACAATAAAAGCACTAACTGTTCCTTTCAGTGAATAGAAATTAGCAGTAGAATTATCTAAGAAATGTTTATTTACTGATTTCTCATACAAGAAAAAAGAATATTCACAATTATCTGAGAAACACTTTGGAGATATTTTTCAACTATATACCTTTGTAAAGTTGGACTTTCTTCACACAATTCAATGGAATCATGTCATCACAATACATTGCTTTCAGAAGCCAATTAGAGAGCCCAGGAATTCAGCATGGCAATTCAACAAAACAGACATGCAAAACTATCAAATATGTCCACAATTTACACTGACCTTCTTTTGCAGGTATGTATATTGCATTCCATTTGTTATTTGTGTTTATAATGAATTTGGTTTGTTACTTATAAATGAATTTATAAATTAAACAATTAATAATTTGTTTTTCTTGGAATAGAGAAAGTCTAAAATATACAGCTAATATATGAAATATTTAAGACTATTTAAAGATTTTGAAACCAAAACTTTGAAAAATTCTTATCTATGTCTCAGAGGGTGTCCTGACATTCTGAAAACAAAACTGAAATTTAGTTTACTCAAAAACAAATGCGTGACATTTGACACTTTGTGTCCTTGTTTGTTTTTGCCACTTTGAGGACGGAACCCAGAGCCTTCACACTGGGCTATGTCCTCACCAGTTTTTTTCTTTTTTGCTTTGAAGCAAGGTCTTTCTAAGTCACCAAATTGCTCAAACTGGGCTCAGACTGGGCTCAAACTTGTGACCTTTTTGCCTCAGCATCCCAGAATACTAGAAGTACAAGCGAGTGCCATCATTCCTGGCTCCTTGGCGCATTTAGGAGGCAGTAAACATGTTAATCTCTCAAATAAAATCTTTAGAGTATTATAATAGAATTGTAAATAACTAACACTCAAGTAATAAGACCAGCATTGGGAAACATAATTATGAAGCTGTACTTTTATTAACTCTAATAATGTATTTTTCATAACCATCAAAATGTACATTACAATCTATTTTAAGCTTCAGAATTTAATGTGTTTTAATTCCTGGATTACAAAATAACATTATGAGAAAGTATGCAGACACTGAACACATAAATCTCTTGAATTCTTGTACTTTAAAAGTATACAACTTGTTGCATTTTTAATATCTTTTAACTATTTGATATAAATAATACTGTATTATAAATTCTTATAATAATTTATGTCACACTTTGACATATACCTATATTTTCATTCAATATATCTAAAATATGTTGTTATATGAAATCTTTGCATATTATATAAAATCTGCTTTGCAAAAGTATATGTCTTAATTAAGTTGCACATTTATCCTGGTGTGTTAGCACATTTCTGTAATCTCAGCCCTATGAGTAAGAGGATCACAAATTTCACCCCAACATGAAAAGTCTAATAATTTAGCAAGAGTTGTCTTAAACAACGAAGATGTATTGGACATGTAACTCACTGCAAAGTCCCTAGATTTAATCTCCACTACCAAAAAATCATTTATAGGATTATATATGAAGTTTGTTCTATTTAATAAAAACAAAAAACTTTATCTGAAATGAATGACTTAGACTATTCATTATTTAGTTGACTAATGCATGATTGTTCAGCACATTCATGAATAGACTTTGCATTCCACAATTTATCATGACTAATACAGTAAATATATATTAATGAGTTTATCACTTGATTTAGCACAAGTAATATATATTTATGTTAAAATGAGCAATACAGAGTCTCTTCTAATAGTATTAGAGTATAATAGGCTAAATATTATGGATATAATCATAAAAATAAGTAGTATATCAGATGTCTATTAAAAAAAACAGGGAAAATATCAATTGTCCTGCAACCTACATGGGTGTATATTTGCTAGTAAAATTAAATCCTGAATATAGATCTTTGATAGTATATTTTAGCAACTTCTTAAATTTTTCCAGAATAAACATTTTATCACATATACTATGGCTTGCCTATGGTAAAATCAACAACTAGAGGAAAGGTGTAGTATATAAGTATACTCTTACTTGAACATTTAAAATTGCCTTACTTAGTTGATGAATAAAATTTCTATAATTTCCTCACAGATATCTTCCAGAATTAATCTCTCTGTGCACCTCTGCTCTTATTTATTATTGTTGTTTTGAGACTGAAGAAGAGAAAGACACTTACATAAGGTGTTTCAAACTTGTCACAAATCAAATGATTCCAACTAAAATAGAATTTTATTTTTATATTATTTAAAAAATTATTTTCCCAGTAGTGTAGATAGACATTAGAGCAAGATCAATATAATACCATAAATTAATGTAATACTTTCAAAAGAAATATGCCAATTACATTTAAAGGCACATAAATAGTTCCAATTCTTATCAGAGTCTAAATTAGTCAAAAATGTATCATTAGAAAAGTATTTAAACAAAAGAAAAATTTTTCTAAGCTTGCACCAAATTATTATTTAATATAATAAATACCCAATGTATTTATTGGGAAATGGGAATGGAATACATCATTGTTACTGAATAACTGCAATCATGAAAATAGTAAAAAATTTGTGTACAAACATAACAACATATTCACTAAATCAAAAATGAGGAAAATGAGGGAGGAAAGAAAATGGTGGAGTGGTGATCAATAGCAAAATTCAGCCTCTTGAGATTCGGAATCCAGGTAGTGTCAAATAAAAACCTGTTGAAGAAAAATTTAAAAAAAGAAGTAGATTATCAGGCATCAGAAAAGAACCAGCAGGAATCTCTGGGAGCTGCACAGAAGTTGAAGGTGGTCCACAATGCAGAGAACATCAGAAAAGTATTTGGACTCTCTTCCCAGCATTCATAGCTTTCAGTAAGAAGAATCATGCCCCCTAGAAACAATGCAAGCACCCAACAATGGGAGATCCAGCCAGAAACAGCAGCATAGCACATGGCCTTTGTAAATTCACAAAACAGCAAAGTTTTGCTCTAAAGGGACACCTTTCACAAGGAGGGAACAACCAAACAGGGTTGAAAGTGTAGGTGCCCACCATAGCATCAGAGAGTGTTTGATCATACACCATTTTATTTAAAAGTGTAAAAAAATAGTCCTTAGACCAATGAAAATACAACATCACTTCAGGACTCCCACTGCTACTGTCCCACAGTGACTGGGTAAGAGCTAGCCATGGGCATAGCAGACAGGGAGCAGGCTAGAAGGAGATCCCTGAGAAATTTAAACTCAGGGTGGAGTTTAAAGATCCCAGCCCTGGTGGTAAGAAGCCAGGCCAAACCAGGCTAAGCTTGTGTTGGACTCAAAAATGGCTGGGTCTGAAAATGAATTCTGGTGTTAAGTACTTAAACATTGGCTTGGCTCTCTGCATCCCCTCCCCCTCCAGATCTGAGGTCTGACTGCCTTCTCTGTCCACTAATGTGAAGAGGGATGTCTCAGAATGGACATTGCCACAGCCAGGGGTAAACAAATGGGCCTCTGGAATGCAGTGCACATTTCATAAACCCACAGAGCCCAAAGGTAGGTGGAGAAAGCTGAGACTTACTGGACCTCCAAATTATAAATCCTAGAAGAAAACCAATCATTCAAAAATATAGAGAAAAAGAAAATATTTTTTCTGTTTTTTGACTTCTTTCTTTTTTTTTCTTTTTCTTACTCTTTTTTATATTTTTCCCTTTTCCTTTTTTCTTTTTTATTTCCCATATTATGTCTTTTTTGCCCCCTTTTCTTTTATCTTCTATGTCTCATTTTTATTCCTGTTACTTATATCTAATTCTATAAATGTTTTTGTTTTCCATAATAAAAACCTTGGTCTCAATTTTCTCTCCTTCTCATGTCCCAATGTTTCCTTAATTTTTTTTTTTTCATTTTTGATTCTCTCATTCTCAACAACCTTTATCTTTATCATATAACTACAAAGCTTTATTAATGTTAAAATAGTTGATCCTATCTTACTATAGTTGAATTTTTTCTATTATTAGTAGAGGTATAGTCATCACATTTAGCTATTTGCTATATGTCAGTATTTGGTTTCTCTTGGGATTTATACCATAATTATAGATTATTGGTTCTTATGATATGTCAATGTCAAGTTTGCCTTGGATAAGTACTGTTGGTTGATTTACTTGACAGTGGCAAGGTTCTATAGTTGTTGCTGTTAATAAGTTATCACTTCATGCCAATAATTACTTTTGTGACATTAATAATACTTGGTTTGATTACTTTTGTGACATTAATGATACTTGGAGAACTAAGTGTTGGGTCATTTACACTGCATCTCCCATCTTATACTAACAGAGGTGACTGGATATTAGGACAGGGGCAAGGGACTATAGCTAGATATACCTTGAGCAGACTAGCTAAAGGGATCTCTATATAGTCAACAAAGTACAGTGGTATTTCAGTTTACAATTTAATTTGTTTTTCAATTTTGGAAAAGACAATTACATTTGTGTTGGTGTGGGGAAGATGGCATGATGTGTTTGTCACCCAATGAAGTGTTTGTGAACAGAAGCAAACTTTTATTGTATGTTTTTGTTCGTGAACCTAGCTGTTTGCAAACAGAAGCATTCATGAACTGAGATTTACTTTATTTTCATGATAAGTAACTATATTCTTAAGGACAAAACAAAGATAAACCAGTTGAAATATGAGAAGACAAGCCAACAAAATGCTTCTCGAAATTTCCAACTTCCCCAAAGTTGATCCACGGGACATCGAAGGGAAGGATAGCAAAAGCCACACAGTTCAATTATTTGAAAGGATAACAGAGGAGATTAAAAACAACAATTTCCTCCTTGGTGGACTTGTAGTAAATATCACTAATCTGATAAATGAAATAATAAACAAAACAAGAAGGATGCTAACAAAAGACATTTAAAAAGCTAGCTGAGCTAAGCAAAATGATCCAAAACATGAGGGACCAGCTTAACACACAACTAAAGTCCATGAAAAGGTTCCAAACATAAATCTAAGAGAATAGAATTATAGACTATATGGGCAGTGCAAGTGATCAATGTGAGGCTAAAACACAGAATTAGAAGACAGGGATGCTTTCAAAGTCTAATCACTCAGAAATATCTTAAAAGCAACAAAAGAAGATAAAAATGAAAAGCTACTAGGTGGCACACAGAAGACTAATTAGAATAAGGGACAAATCAGAAGAGGGCACAGAGGGTATCAAAAACTTGTTTGCAGAAATAATACCAAAATTCTTTCCAAATATTGGGATGGAATTAAACATATGGATAGGTGATACATACAGAACACCAAATAGCCAAAAGATAGTCTCTTTGCATCACATTATAATTAAAATACTAGAAGTCCAACACAGGGACAGAATCTCAAAAACTGTTAGAGAAAAATAGTGAATCTTTTATAAAGGTAAACTTCTTACCATCTTATAAAGGTAGACTTCTTAACACAAAACTTAAAGGCTAGAAGAGTTTGGAGTGAAGTGTTTCAAGTGCTAAAAGATAATAATTCCAACCCATACTTACATATTTCTCAAAACTTTCTTTCAAAATTGATATGGAAGTAAAGGATTTCCATGACAAAGAAGACCTCAAGAAATTCAGAAAGAGATAGTGAAGCCAACAATTCTGAAAAACCTGGTAGAATGAATAAACCCAGCAGGCTGAACAGGTAAGCAGGGGAGGGTGGGAAATCAGCAACAAGAAAATAATGCAATGACAGAAACAGTCAACATCTTTCAGTAACAATTCTCAGTGTGGATCATTTCAATTCCCAATCAAAAGACATGAATTGGCAAATGAATGAAGAAACAAAACCCAGTGAAACATGTTTACTCCAAATATGAAGTATTGTGAAGATTAAAAATCAAAGGATGGAAAATAACATTCTATGCAATGGGAAACCCAAAATCAAGCATGAGTACATGTCCTAATTTCAAAGTGGATATCAAGCCAAAACTGATCAAAAGAGGCAAACAGGTAACCACATATTGATGAAATTAATTCAACAGGAATAAGTGACAGTTTTATATATATATATATATATATATATATATACACACATATATATATATATTCAGCACAATTTACTATAGCCAAATCTTAAAAATGGCCAATGTGTCCCTCACCAGATGAATGGGTAAAGAAGATGTTGTATTTATACACATCAGAGTACCACTATGCCATAAAAAAGGATGAACTTGTGCCATTTGTAGAAAAATGGGTGTATCTTGAGACCATAATGTTAAGTGAAGTAAGTCAGACACACAAGCTTAAATATCACACATTTTCTCTTCTCTGAGAAACTCAAAATATAAATGAACAGCAAAATAAAAGAAAGCTAATTGGGAAAAAATATGGAGGAAGCGGGAGGGAGAGGAGGAGAAAGAACTGTAGCTGCTAGGGAAGATAAGGGGACATGAAAGTATTGAGTTGTGTTATGGACATGTACCAATAGTTTGTGATGAATATGGTCGTTACGTACTGCAAACATCTGCTAATCAAAGAAAAGAAATGCAAGGAGGAAAATGAGTACATACTGGGATTGCAACTGCACAAAATCATGAAAGCTTTCAGGTAAATATCATGGAGGAACACACAAAAAAAGCAGAAAATTATGCTAAGGTAAGAAGATTCGATTTCTTTACATTTTGTTGACATTCTATATTATTGCCTTTCTATGTTAAAACAAACACGTAGAAAACTCAAGAGACTTTCTGAAGCAATTTCAGTGTACTGTACTGCACGTGGGCTTCAGATTCAGGCTGAAAACCTGGCTCTCACTTTATATGCATGTGACTGTAAATAAGTAACCTAACTTTCTAACTCCTGTTTCATCGTCAGTTAAAAATAGATTTCACTGGTCCTTTAGGATTTTGAGATTAATTAAGATGAACTATGTAAGAGTGCTCCTTTAAGTCCCAGAATCATGGTTAGAATTCAGTGCAGTTTAGTTGATTCAGGAACCAGAAAGATTTCTAATGTTTTTAAAATGCTAATGAACTTTGCCAGAAGGCTTAACACATACTGGCCTAGAGGAGGTTACCCACTATGGGGATTTTACTTGATAACTGCACTTATTACTTTCAACTGTTTTGACTGTCTGTGCTTCAGTGATTTTAAGTAGCAAATCCATTTTTACCTTCAAAGGCCATTTTTTGTCCTATTCACCATTATAAAAAAAGAGTCAAATGTAGGTGTGTATTAGTTCAGGCAAAATACTTTGCTCTATTAAAAAAGCAACTAATCTCTAGTGAACTAGGAGAGGACTTTCAATTTTAAACTTATAAAGTATTTTGCACTGTGCAAATAGTTGTGAAGGATTATAAATTGGTGTTATTTGACTGCAGGGTTCGATGGAGGTGTCTACTGACCGCATTCTGTGATCGTAGAAATAATACAAGAGTAGAATCAAACAAAACTGAGTTCTTGTAACTTCAGCTTTCTCATTTCCTTCTTCTAAAATTAAGGGTTTCAGTCATTACTCATTACTTAAGACCTCTTTTCATTTTTCAAATTCTGCAATTCTATATATTATCACTCAATCACCTGTCTTACAATCTAACAAGCATTTAACATTTCTTATGACATAGTAGAAACTTAACAAAAGACATTGTTGCATTATTTATCAGCACCAAATACCAAAACACCTGCAGTGAGCTCTGTCAAAAAGGCTGCATAAATCCTTGATTATGGTTGCCTTGTAGATTAAAGTCTTCTTTGTATATCTTCTAATAGAAAAAACATGTAGCTCATGATCATATGGAACCTATAATATAATAATATAATCAACAAGCCAAATTTGGGAGAAGGTGAGGCTAATATATACTGAGAAATTATTGTATTCAAGGTCCTTTTTAAAAGCATTTTTCATATATTATGTACTTAAAACCCAAAGTAACATCTTAAGTAAATACTACTTAGTATATAAAGAAACTCATGCACAGAGGTCACACAGTTAAACAGCAGAACTGGGACGTACACCAGGCCTGCCTGTGCCCAAAACCTGTGCCATGATGTGGTGTACAGTACTGCTTTCTGCCTGTGACTCTGCTAGTGCTTTCTCAAAAGGGTCACTTATTCAAACTCGCACATTTGTAGATATCCGTATATGACCTCTTTCCGAACAGAAGTAGAAAATCTGATTCAAGTTTCAGGGTCCCCAGTTTGCCACATGGAAACAGCAACAGAAAGAAGCTTTATGTCAATTTTTCAAAAAGAGCCAGAAACAAACAGCTAAACAAAAATGAAAAATTAGAATCCGGAAGAATAGCAGAAAAGAGCCAAAGCAGATGTATACTTATTGAATTATTAGACAAGATAGGGCAGCAAGAAAAAAAGATATTTCCACTAATGATGACTGATAGTTGGCAGAGATATTTTTGAAACAAGATAACCCATTCTCCACAAGTCAAGTGATAGGACTAAGTCCAAGTTTTAACTGAAAAATGTGGCTCTGATAGAGAGCAGTAGTATGAACATCACAGAAATAGCTCTGTCAACTGATGTTTCTGCAACCAAAGCAAGATATTACAGAAGCTGTGCGTTCATCACTTTCTCAACTAGATGTCAGAGATCTTAAAACACTCCAGAAGGAAAAGTCCCATCTTTTATACTGTGAAAGAGATAAAGCACACAGCAGGAAATGTAATTCTCTTCAGGATTCTGCACAATGGATTTGATAGAGAATAGCATTCTTATGGGATTTTAAATAAATATCCTTAGAAATTTTAGCTTTTGGGTCCCATTAAAACCATGAATCTTCATGTTAAATACACATAAGGATAAAACAGACTGGAAAACAGAGAGTTGCATGGACTCAAAGATTGACTACATGTAGAGCAGATGTCAGTCAGCAGGCTGCAAGTAGCTGAAGACTCTTTTGTGACACCAAAGAAGTTGGTACTGTGAAGATGGCCATGGGTTTGGTCCATGTATAGAGCAGCATTATCTGAGGGTCACGATCAAACAGCTCTTCCTACCTCTTCTAGTTGTCAGTGTTTGATATTCTCTTGCTGATCCTAGGGACAGAGCTGAGGCGATGAGCATCTCCCACTTCCCTATCTATGGACCACTGAAATTTGACTGCATTTCTGTTTGAACCATTTTAGTGTGGCCATACTTTCTTTTCCTAGTACTTTTTCAGTTGAGATTTGACTTTACTAGTTGGTATTGGCCTAAAAGAAATGAGAAATATATACTAGCTGTCTCTTTGTGTGTAACATGTTGCCCCAAAACTTAGTGTCTAGAAACAAAAACCATTTATTCTCACAGGTTGTGGGAATCCGTAGTTCTGCAGTTATTTAACTGTGTATTTTTTGGCTCAGTCTAACGTGGCTGCTGTCACTGAGCTGGTCATCCCAAGCTCACCTGCAGGAGAATTTGCTTTCACAGTTGCGCATGTCAGTGCTGGCAGCACTCAGCTCTGCTTCCAAACGCACTCATGATGTGGCAAACTGGCTTCCAGGAGAGCGAGCAACAAACACCAAAAAATAACAACAACCTTTTCTGAGGGTGAAAAGGTTGAAATAAATATTTTACCAACATGCCCAAATGACACATTTTGCTTCTAGAATATAACTTCACACCTCTTGCTTACCGGTTGTAGCCGTAGATAGACTGAATGTTAGAATATGAACATTATTGTCTAAACTCATCACAAATTGAAACTGACTTGCCGATCTTAGTTGAGTCTGCAAAATGTGAAAATGGAGATAGAATTCCATTTAGCTTTGCTGAAAAGTAAGAGGGAACCACAAGTGAACTTCAGTTTAGCTTCTGGTAATCACAGATGAAGTGAAGACAGATGTCTGAAAAGAGTTGGAGGAACTCTGTCAGTACTCAACCACCTCTACATAAAAGACGCAAAATTAAGAAATGAAACGGCATAGATGACAGTAAGTATCAGTAAGAACACCTATGAAAATACACTGGGGCTCCAAAGATCAAAAGTTATCAAATCCATATTTTAAAATGGGCATGCTGTCATTGTGCTCAAAGAGTTAAGGATAGGAATAAAATACTTTTAATTTGAAGCTAGGAAGAAATAGAAACTCTATAGCAGATAAAAATATACATACTCCAATTAGGAATTTAGTAGGTGTCAGTAACAGCAGACTAGGCAAAGGAACAACCAATGAACTGGATTACAGATTGTAATTAAATTTGTTAGCGTATTATACAATATGCTAAGAAACATTATTATGCAAAATGTAGAAAACAAAAAAGAAGGAGAGAAAGGAAGAAAGAAAAAGTACCGTGATGTATTTACTTATACTTTAACAACAGAATAAAAAGGGACAGAGGATTTGGATGAGGCAATATTTAAGAGGACAGCGGTTAAGAACTTATTGAGTGGAGGCATCACACCATAAATTCCAGTAATCCTACAAAGTTGAAGTAGAAAAGTTTAAAAGAAAATCACATGTAGTTTCATGATAGCCCTGGGGAAAATCAAATTTTAAACACAAAATGCTAAAATGATCTAGACAAAAGGACACTAAAATATTTCTTTTAAGGGAAAAACAATGATAATGAATTGAATTTTCACCAGAAACAGTAAAGACAGGAAGTCAAAGGAATGATATCAACAAAGAGCTGAGAGGAATTAATAGCTAATTAGAGCTATAATTTACTGACAATATAGTATCTTTAAACAGTGAAGACAAAATAGAGACATTTTCTGATAAACAAAATAGGAGAAAATTTGTCAATATACCAACAGTGCAACATGAAGGGATCCCAGGTAAGGTTGACAAATGTAGAGTCTTGTTGAACATCAAAGCATAAGTAGGAAGTGAGGGCAAACTAATACTGAAGGTGCAAATCAGTGAGAATACTCTACTGTGAATTTGAAAATCAGAGACAATGGAAATGCATGATAATGTGTCATGTAGTTCTAGAAATGCATAACTGGAGTTTGCTGAAACCCTTTCTTTTAGAGAAAGGAGAATAAAGCAGTTGAAACTTTGGCCATCTGTTCTGCAGGAGTGAATGCCTGTGGTTTCTGACACAAGTAACAGCTATACAGTTTGAATGACAAAACAATGAGAAGAAAAAGTGAGAACCCTAGATGCTGAAGAATGATCTGTCAATTTTGGATTGAAGTATAAACTTTTAGCAAGTGACTGCTGTAGAATGCTTCCCCTAGATTTTGTGGTTTTGCCCTAAACGTGGCACACTTGGTGCCTTGTGGATGCAAAAATGGCAAAGCTGGGATAGGGAACCCACAGCATTTTTGACCAAAGGTACCTGAAAAGAGAAAACCAGACAGCTAGAGATAGCAGAATGCGATGGTTGACGGGTCCCTCCAAATCCATGCTGAAGCTTCATTGCCACTGTAACAGTATTAAAGGTGTTTGGACCTTTAAGGGTGATTAGGTTGTACGGATATGACCCTTCTGAAAAAATTAAAGCTATATTATGGAAGTAGATTAGTTATTATAGTAGGATCTTGAAAAAATGATGTATTTGGCCTGATATTTCTGTTTTACACACACACACACACACACACACACCCTTGTCTCATGATGTCTTTTGCTATGTTATAATACAATAAGAAGGCTCTTGCCAGGTACCAGGTTCCATGTTCTCAAAGCTCCCAGCTGCCAGAACTATAAGAAACAAATCTCTATTCCTTAGAAATTACCTAGTCTCAGGTACTTTTGCAGAAAATAATGTTGTCACAGAGAATGGGAGGAGGACCTAGGAGGGAAAGAGACAGAGAAAGGGGATTTCAAGTCCTGTGTTTAAACTCAATCTGGGTCTGGTTGACTCTTGAAACAATTATGCCTGGGAAAACCGAAAGCAGCTTGCATATAAAGCTTAATAAAGATTTCATGTAAGAACTGAGGTACCACCCACCTCAGGCATGAGAGGTGACAACACAATTTTTTTTCTTTTTTTTTTATTTAAAAAAAAATAAAAGTACAAAAACATATTGACAAACAGACACCAATTAGCATAAAAAAGTACAATCACAACTAATCTATAGACAAGGTGATATGGTCTCAACAGTGGTTATTGCTTTATCCATTGATATCCTCGAAGTGTAAATATATAAACCCATAAACAGACATGCAAATTTAGTCAGACAATTAATCCTCTCAACAACAGAAAAAACACAAAAACCAAAAATCCAAAGACAAAAAACAAAACAGGCAAACATCAACAACAGCAACAA